>BCLG01000121.1:143001-157666 GCA_001602295.1 Zoysia matrella
CTTCATCAAAGTCCTGTTCCGCACTAGATGAGGCCAGGGGCGAGCTTCGGCATCGGATGAAACTAGATTAGTCGGTTGGCAACACCACCACATCAGATGAGGTCAGGGATGAGCCCAAGCGCCTGGCCGCCTTCTCTTAGAGGTCCATTGCCAACTCGTCATGCATCCATGGCACGACATGAAATGGGTGAGCCTTCTGCGCTTTTGTTTTTCCCATGCAGTGACAGTAACCGCAAGCCACACTGGATGAGGCCAGTACCGGCCAGCATCGTCATCCATGGCTGGATCTAGCGGTAGTGGAAGAGAGCAGTCGGTGGCAGTGGGGATACCGAGGATGCATGCCGCCGTGCTCTAATGGGATCTCGTGCTAATCGGGCCAGCCCAACACGGTTAATCACTTTCGTGTCGTGTCATGGGCTACAGCTTGAGCCCATGGGCCAGCATGCATCGTACAGCCCAATAATGAAGCAAGTCATGCCAGCTCAAAATTAAATGTGCCAGGCTTTTATGGGTTCGGGCCGGGTGGCCCATTTGTACATTTATATTCATGAGTTTGGACTTTCCTAGAGGATATATTGAATAGGTCAACAGAGCAACTGGCTGCCCTGCCACTGTTTATTATACTGTACAGAATATAACAAAGTCAAATCCATTTACCTCTAGCCAATAAAAATACACCTGCAAGAACTGGCGGACTTAGTTTCTGAAAAAAGGAGTAGATAAGAACATTCCCTCCCCTTCTTTAATTGATGATGTCGTTGATTTTCAAAATCAACTTTGATTATTTATTTTATTCAAAAATTAAGTTTAAATGTGTAAATTTTAAGTTGTGATTCAAATAACTATAATGATAAATTAAATTATAACAAAATAAATGATATTTATTAAACTTTTTTGAATAAGACAAATGATCAAATTAGACTTAAAGTTAACAGCGACAACAATTAAAGAATGGAGGGAGTAGTTTCAATTAATTAGTAAGCTCGCGATAATAGAAAGGCAATAATATCTTCAGTACATGAGATGTATTTGTAGCTGAGGTAAAAAAAAAAAAGAGATTTTCGCCAAAACTTGCTTACAAAAAAAGGTCGTTGAATTACATATCAAATAATTAATCTTAATAGCTATACTGCGAAACATCGTCACAAAAAAAGTTGTAGCGCAAAATATGATTTTCTTTGGTTCTTCCTTCTAAACAATATAGACAACACTGCAAAATCATCCAAGCAGGAGTAAAGGAGAAATAAGGGACCATTGTAAATGTGAAGATTATAGATATTTCTATAATTTGGCTCTTTCAAGAGCTTCTGTGTACCTCTCCGGTGACAACTTAGTTTCAAAGTTCAATGTTCCAATTGATTGCAATATCATACATGGAGTGACAATGTGCATCAGTTCCCTACGGTACATTAATTTGTTGCAACTGAAATAAAACAAAAAACAATGGAGACTCGATCGGACCAATTAGTTTTGTCCCGCTGGGTCCAGCCCAACTACTGCACCCTGCACGTGAGGTGCAGTCGGCCCAACATTGTTTACCTGGGCCCGCCCATACACGATGGCCGCCGCTGGGTGCGGCTTGCCACTGGAACCACTTGCCACGTTCCCAAGTCGTGTTACTTGAGTCTAGACATGATCAAACGGGCCTCCTCGCATGGCCCGACTCAGGTACTGCCCAGCATTTCGTGTCTAACAAGCCATGCCATCCCAACCCACAAGCTCAGCCGCAAGCTTACGGCAAGGAGTGAAATTTAATATTTGTGTCGGACCGACCTATTAAGTATGCTGACTCAATATTAATTTCAGCTCAATTAAATAAAAAGTAAAATATAGTGAGAGAATGAGAATTGAACTCACAACCTAAGGTCTTCTTTGGAACAAATGATTGATTTCTGCATTTTTTTATAAAATTAAATAGATTTTTGTAAAATTTATGTGAGATTTCTGCGAAAATCCTGCGTTCCAAAAAAGACTTAAGAGATGTGAATTACTTACCACTACACCACATTACTATATTTGACTACCTAAAATAATTTGACTACATATAAAATAAAATAATAAATAATAAATCCTAAACAGGCCGTGCCTGTGCCACCCATCGAGCCGAGCCTTCGACCCATGCACAACCCGCAGCTCATGCTGGACCAGGTCGGGCACGAAATGAACTAAGCCGTACCGTGCTTGGGCCGAGTTATTTTTTCCGTGCTTCAGACCGATCCGCTTGGCCCAGCCCGTTTGAACATGTCTACTTGAGTATGTCTCAGGGTTAAAAAAAGAAAAAGAAAGAAAGTAGTACATGCATTGTTAGCAGAGGATGCAAATCCTCTGCATTAGTCTAGACGCATTAAGAGTCAATGTGACATCCCAACCTTTAGGCATGTTTAAAAATGAATAATTTTTTTAAAAATAATTCTAATTATCACCCTAACCATTTTCTTTTCACTTCCTTCCTCTTCTTCTCTTTCTTATTTCAAAAGGCAAAAACCTCACTAAATTAAAACCTAGCTAATTTGTAAATTTTAAAATATTATAATTTAGAAGTGTGACAAGTGAATGACCCCGTTTGCCTTCTTTTCTTTTCGTTCGTTTCCAACGTTTTTAATTCCAATTCCCTAAAGCCTAAATCTAATTAATTATCCTGAAATTCAAGTCCGCTCAATTCCTTTAAACTCAATCATTTTTAATTTCGAGCCCATCGAATTCCTTGAATTCCAAACACATGCAATTCTTTTGAACCTTTTGACCCGTCCGAATTAATTTACTCTTTTCAAATAGCCATTTATCCTCCGAATTTTATGAAATAAAACCTATTCTGAAATTGGAGATGATCCTAAAACGAAAGTTGTTCATCTTGAAAAGTTCCTCAACCCTGCAAAATTTCATATTCATCAGAGCTCAGGAACTTGATCTTTTTGGGGAAAAACAGAAGACTGTCGCTGAAATTCGAGAAAAATTAGGAAAATAGAAAATCCGGCGGGCCCACTTGTCAGTGACTTTCTCCCTTTTCTCTGTCTTCTTCCTCGGCGCGCCTGGCCAGCACACCAATGTGTGCGGTGCCACGCGTCCTGCCACGCGCGGCATATGAGCTTTCCGCCGCCCTCCTGGTGCCACGCAGCCGCCCCGCATACCACGCTGCCCGCCCAACTCTCCGTTTCCCTCCGATAGCTCGCGGACGCTACAATGCGCGTGCACCTCAACGCCGCGCCACTCGGCTGCTCTTGCTGTTCCGGCCGCCGGCGTCCCGACCACTATCGGCCTCGGCCTCAACCTCGGCCGTCCTCACTCTCCCACGAGAGGAAATTTGCCGGCGTTGAACACTGATTGCTCCTCCAAGTAACTCCTTTGGCACCACAGCAAGCTCCTCCACTATTCCCCAGTCATCTCAAGCCATGCCCGGTACTGCGGGCCACCGACGCCATGCTCTGCCTTGTCACGCCGCCTTCACCGTCGTCAGCGCGCTACCGTGCCTACCCGTCCCCGTGGCACCCCTGGTCAGGCACATCAAGGTGACCTCTCGCCTCCGCGCCTGACGCTCAAGCTCCTCCGGCCATCTGGAACCTCGTCGCCATGTGCCAACACCATGCCCTGCGACCTCAGTGTTGACAGCGCTCCTCGGCACACCCCCGGTTGGACCGCGCCCACAGGAAGCTCCCTGACGCCGCCCTTGTGCTTCGCCGCCTAGGGCTCGAGGCCCACCGGCCGGCCAGCGAGGACCACGACGCACGCGTGGACCAGACCCTGGCCGCCAGTTCACAGCTCACGGAAACAGGCCACCCGATCCAGTAAAGCCCCTTTTTCAGAAATGCCCCCAGTCTTCTTTGAAATCTATATTTAACTGATATGCAGTGGCAAGGATTCCTCTGATGTTTTCTGTCAAGCCACAGGAAGTCCAATTTTCTCGCATATCAGTCCATGCCGCATTCTGTATGGTAATAACCCCTTTACAGAAAGCTCACTGATAATCTGTTTTTATTACAAAATAGTCTTAACCATTTTGCACTTAGATTCTCTGTTTTCTGTAATTATAAAAACACTACATACACCTGAGGGTCAGACACGGTAGTTGGCACGTGTTCCTGTCACGGTAGGGACATGGTAGCCGGCTGACCGATTCACACGTGTCTTAGAGCACGGTCACGGCCTTGTGTCCTCGGACACTGTCACAGTCGCGTGTCCATGGCCACGGACACGGGCGCTCACTCATGTTCACAGCTCTAGACACAGGCATAACCCCAATCCACCGTGAACCCAGCTGGTCCACGGCCGCATCATGGTAAACCACAATGACATGCTCCACCAAGGACATCTAGTTGATGAAAATCTTAGGTTAGACATGATTCTGGAAGATTGTCTTGGACACCTCGTGTCCTGGGGCCAAGGACACGGACACCTCCTAGTGTCCGCAGCCTCGAGTGTCCCCAAAAATGGACACGAGCATCCACCCGTGTCCACGGCTTTGGACACGGGTAGAGCCCAGTTCACCGTGAACCTTGGCCGATTCACGGAAACCTCACCGTGAACCCTGACCGGTTTACTGTAATATCTCAGTAAACCACACCCGGTTCACGACCACTCTACCAAAAACCCTAACCTAGACACAGTAAACCCATCGTGAACCTTGATCAAGGACACGATGACAACACCGTGAATTTTAGCTCCGGACACGGTGACCACACCGTAAACCCCAACCCTAGACACGGGTCCCTGTCATGAACTCTAGACTGGACACGGCAGTTTCACCGTGAACTCTGTCTAGAACACAACCGAATTACAGTGAACCCACCCAAGTTCACAGTAATTTCAGTAAATCAAACACAACTCACCACAAACTCTAGGATCTACTGTGAACCCCGAATACCCGAAGAACCCTGATTTCCACAGTCACATTTCCAAGTGCCTCCCCACCGCTACACCTTAACTAAGTTTTCAGTGATCTTGGTGCCATTGGAACCATTATCTCAAGCTCCATCACATCAAGTCCTCTGCATCTCAGCCAACCTCCGGTCTTGCCGATTCGCTTCAATAGTAAGTTCTTCGCTGAGTTTAATTGTTGTTTCTTCTTTTGGTTTTAACTTTGTTAGTGCGAGTCTTTAGTTATGATGCATTCTAAGCATAGATTTATACTATCTAAGCCACGCCACAGCATAGCATAACCTCATTATTTAGCACACATTAGTATGCGCATCCATGCTAGCACTAAATAACCTAACTTAAAGTTAGAATTATAGAATTAATAGTTAAACATTAATAACTAAATACTAGAAAGTAAGTAAACACTTTAGTTAGCAGCCCATAAGCAACCTGCCATGGAGTCACCTATGTAATGGCACTTTTTAGCGCTTGTGCCATTTTATTTAATTTAATTATATAAGATAAGTTAGGTAATTAATCATTAAGCACCTAAAGTAGTACTTTCATATAGGTGTAAACTAAATAAGTAACAGTAGCAATATGCCCATCACCACATCACAGTTAATGTCATTTATTTAGTGTAGGAGTTCAATTGTATAGTAGAATCAAGAAATATGCACTAGAAAGCCCGTGCAATATATTGGCATACACTAGTGCACTAGCCACCTATTAGCACAAACGATATAATTATTTAGTTAATAGCTCTAAATTAAGGTATGCATAAAATGACATAAGCTACACACCACGTTCCCGCTCCTACTAGCGAGAATGTATGTTAACCCTTCACTGAACCTCACTTTAAGTCAATAGGCACCGCAACATGCATGACTTGCCCTAAGTTTTTCTCGCGGTGTTATCTGGTTCTTTGTTGGAGTTCTTTGGATTTTATCCCTTCTTCTTGAGTTTTGTTTCCTTTCGCAGTAGTTTTATTAGGCTTTTTCTTCGCGTAGATAACGTTGAGTGTAAGGAAGAGTCAAGCTTCAAGAGAAACCAGAAGATCTACGTATGAAGAGAAGCTCGTAGATTAGGCACGAAGTCAGAGATTGAAGATTGAGATCTTGAAGAAAAAGCCTCCAACCTCAAGCTTGAAGATTAAGGAGTTTGCAGGCAACTTCTAACCTCATATTGGAAACTATAATTTGCTAATGCTCCTATAGTGCCTATTTATTCTGCTATGTATGATATTTTGAATTGAAACATTGTGTTAGTCATAATCCTACTTGTTCTTAGGTATTTATATTTATGTCAGTAACTTGCTATATAGATATGAATACCTTCCTTGAAAACCATTGACGACGTGTCCTTAATAATCATAGAGATTCTGTTTCTAGATAGTTTTACGGAACAGATATTATCTTGTTACTAGATCTGCTTAGGACCCCATTTACGGTGCTCCGCACCGCCGCACCATATACTATTAATTTGCAAAATAAATTAAAAGAGTTTAGTGGTGTGAGTATAAATAAAAGGGGCGGGATTAGAACAACTGGTGCTAGGTGAAGAGGAGATGTTTCTGGCTGTGGGGTGAGGCTCACCTGAGGTGATGGTGATAGACGTGTAGGCTTCGCTGTGGTCCACCTGCCGTGGACGAGACCGCCACCCCTATCATATAAGGACCGATTCGTTAGCGCTCGACATAGTAATTTCCGTACAACCACAGAACCTGTACATTTTGGGCAGGACCTATTTCCTCTATGTATTCTTTCCACATCGAACCACTCGGAGGGTCAGTAGTGAAGACACAAGGGAACAGGAGACGGGCGTGAGATGACTCGCTGCCTGGCTCTTGATGGTAATTGTCCGCGTTTTGGGAGTGTAAGCCCATGAATATAGCCCCTGTTTTGGTAATACCTGGGATTGGAGGGGACCAGGAAAAGGTGTGAATGCGGTGGATATTCACGACTCGGCTCCGAAAATGTACCGACGCGTCATCGGTGGCCTGAAAAACCCTGAGGGAAGGCCCCTGTTTGCACCTTGGGTGAAATCTATGAAAAACTGCGTAGGTGTGAGATATGCGTTATGCAACTCTAATGATCAGAAGTAGTATAACCTGTGGGTACAGTGTACAACCTCTGCAGAGTTAAAAATCCTTCCGGATAGGCCGTTGTCACGGTATTGACATGCTATTGTTCGACTACCATACGATTAAATTTTTCATACTGCTTTGATGTGTGAGTGGGTGTAGCTACCTGTGTTTTGAAAAGTGTCTAGAGAGGATAGTGGAGGCCCTTCCAGTTAAAATTTAGAAACTGACGAGAACGGTTTATACTTCCCCAGGTCCAACTTATTAAAATATAGACAATAAATGTTTTCACTCTCTTTTAAAAATCTTCTGTAATGAATCTTACATAAAACTGGTTTTTTGCAACATGGACCCTGCTGTCTCATCTTTGCTACAACCAATGTGCATTGATAGTTATACTTTTGCTTAGTGTTGGAGTTTGCTAAGTACTTTATGTACTCACCTGTCTGCATTTGTGGTTTTAGACAGTGAGGATCATGTAGGTGACGTGCTGGTTTTTGTTCTGCTTCCCAAGTCTACTTATAGATTTGAGCCCTGGTGTTTCGCTGCCTGCTTTGCTTTTAGTTGGACGACCGGTGTAGTATTGTAGAGATCCTCACGGTGTTGCCGCTAAAAGTCATGTCTAAGTTAGTTTTTCTTTTCGAAGTATGCTTTTGATATATATCTTGTTGTGTTATACATATCAGCTACTGATCCAGAGACTGATACGTGTATCACAGTGCATCTAAAAAATAAGGTACCCACAATCAATGACATATGGGCCCAGTCCCACATGTCAATGACCCATTCACTAATGCAAAGGATCAATCCGTTAGCAGAGCTGGCCCTGGGCACAACTGGGTTCTCGATTACCCAGCAGTACTCGAGGCATGGAGCCAAGTTATCTAGCACTGGGTTTCATCGTTGGCATTGCCCAATCAATACCACTCTTGAAAACCATGTATTGCCAGTACTACTCTTTGCCTGAGCCGGCTACTAACTGAGCATCATTGACCGATCCAGTCCCAGCGCTCAAGAGGACTAGGATCTGCCGCTCGTCCAAGTTTCTGTTGCTGGCATTTCTTGGGGAGCCTTCTGTAATATTGTAGGAGAATCGTCTATGAACTTCTAGGTCAAACTGATCAACTCGAGTTATTAACACTACGGTATCTACAGTACTCTTAAATGGCTCAAGGGGCACCTGCAAGGTCCTGCAATGCAGGCTGCTTGTGCTGAACCTCTCAAGAAGTTTCTTCGGGCCCTGCAGTTATAGCAAGTCAACGAACTGTGGCTACTTCCATGTTTAACAAATCCAACAAACTCTTCCAGATCTTGCAGTAATGGACTGAACTCACCAAAGGGTTCACCGAAACAACAGACCGTCATTAGACCAAAATTGAAGGGGTGTGTTTGCATTCTAGGTGCATAGTTTTTTACCGTGTAAGTATATATGGTGAAAATTTGACTATAATCATGAGGTGCATCCACACCTGCTACCACCATATGTGGCCTCTTTTGGAACGTAGAAACTTCATAGCAATTATGTAGAATTTTTTAGAATCAATTCAAATTTATAGGAACAAACTAGGATTCAAGAAAAAAAATCCTACAATCTAAATGGGACTTAGTAGGATAGCATGAAAACTACCAGTTTTGTATAATATATTATCTGTCTCATCCTTATACATATGGCATAATATTATTCCCGGAAAACTTAAAAGAATAGAGAGGAAGTGTTAACATCTAAAGTGAGCGTAGGTTTCCTGATCCATAGTGTCTAGTGGGCAACTATGAATACACTACTTTAAATTTGATCCAATCTCATGCACATGCCCACGATTTCACATCCCAACGCGGAAACCTCTAAAATATCATACCCGAGCTGCCATGCACGGCTCCGACTGCGCTATAAAAACCCATGTACAGGTGAGGCCTCTCATCCACCTCACCTCACTCCAGCGAGAGCACAGGCCATGGCTACCAGCACAAAGCTTGTAGCGCTTAGCTACGTGCTCCTCCTCAGCATTGGGTTCTCCAGTGCAGTGAGGGTAGTAAGGTACAGTGGCGCAACTGCTGCAGGTGGAGGCAATGGCGGTGGAGGTGGAGGCGGTGGTGGGTCAGCAGGGAAAGGTGCAGGCACCGGTGGCGGAGCAGGCGGTGGCAACGGGTATGGTGACAGCGGTGGTGTTGACTTCTGGGGTGACAACTGGAACTTCGCCCGTGGAGGTGGCGGTGGTGGGGGAATGGGCAGCGGTGGAGGCTACAATGGTGGAGTTGGCTCAGGATCGGGCTCCGGCTTTGGCTCTGGCCGCGCTAGCAGTGTAGCTCCTGGCCCTAGCACTCGCAGTAGCGGTAACTATGCCAATGCTAACGGCAAAGGTGCTGGTGGTGGCGCCGGCGGCGGTGCCAAGGGGGGCAACGGTTATGGAAATGGCGGTGGTGCTGGCAAAGGTAGCGGAAACAGTGGTGTAGCATATGCACCATATTCCGGTTTGACCAGCGGCAATGCTGGTGCTATCGCTGGTGGTGGTGGTGCTGGTGGTGGGTACACCGGTGGTGCTGCCGGAGCACCAAGCTCCGGAACAGGAGGTGGACTCGGCGGTGGTTTTGCGCAGGCTGGCAGCGACGGATCATGGAATTTGGGTTACGCTAATGGACAGGGTGCTGGTGCTGGCGGTGGTGGCGGCGGTGGCGACCAATATGGTTCAGGTGGTGGTGGAGGTGCCGGGTCTGGATCAGGCAGCGGTGGAGTCAACTAAGCTTTCCATTTTGTCGAATAGACTGTAGCAGCACGAGCCCTGCGTTTGTGTTAGTTCAGTTTTGTACCCTGCACTAAGTTTTCTTTTGAGTTGCTAGTTGTTTCTATTTGGCTTTAAGCAATAGTGCTGAATAATAATGGGGTTCGAAACTGTAACAGAAAGTAGGTGTTGAATGGCCGCGACCAACGTACTGTAATACGCTTTCTGTAGCAGGAATGAAAAATGCATTGATCCGAGTGGTATTAAGTATTCACTCTGTTCCCAAACTTTTGTCGTCGGTTAATTAGTCTAAATTGTTGGAATTAATAATCATATAAGATGTCACATCGAAGCTTTGTTTTTTAATTGTGATACATTTAGGACCCATTTCTTTATTTTATTCTATTTCATAATAGAGGTATCATAAAGTGCACAATTTAGTGAAGGTGCTTGATTTTTTAAGAGATTATAAAAGCTATTCTTATGTGCGGTCTGATGTAGGAATTGTTCGGCATTGGTTTCGGAAAGAATCGAACCAACTTAAAATTGAGGTGGGTCTCTTAGAGCATCTCCAAGGGCTCCACAATAAAATCTCCTCAAAAGTCACATTTTGGGGCCAGCCCAAAAAATTACAGGGCTTATTTTTATCTCTTCCTTCAACAATCCCTCTAAATAGAACCCTTAAAATTTTAAAATAGGTTGGTTGATGTTTACATCATCTCCAAGAGAGCCCCATAACCCTCCCTAAATCAAATTAATGGGTTTTAGCCCATAAAAAGGGTGATGTTGGTGATGGTTTTGTTACCTAAACCCCATTAATTTAATTTAAGAAGAGGTTATGGGGTTCTCTTGAAGATGCTCTTACCACCTCTTTGGTTGGCTTTTAGGGTGCACCACAGTTCCCAGTTTGTGTCATCAGGTTCACCCTTACCATATTGTATTAAATTGCTTTGGACCCCTAGAAGTTGCACCAAAAGTTTAGACAACTAAGAAATGATGGACAATTCACTTCAACACTTGAACATGGAATACAGGTTGTATATATCAATTTATTTTATAAAAGAGTGAATTTAATATAAGTACATGTTCTTTGACATATTTATCAAAGAACTCTAAATTTAAAATTATATTTCACAAAGCTACAGATTGTATGTATAATTTCTCAGAGAATTACAGCTTTTAGATGTTTAATTTAACAGAAGTACATATTTTACACTTGATTCTTAGAGAACTACATATTTAGACAAAGGTCTAGCTTCACGAACTATACGTTGTAATGCAAAATATGTAATTTTCTGAGAAAATTTATGCAAAATCTGTAGCTTCATGAAATTGAATCTTAAAAGTGTAGTTTTGTGATAAGTGTATAAAAAACTGTAGTTTTCTGAATTTACTCTTTATAAAATCATGATTGTCAGCGTTCAAACATGAGACCTCTAACTCAAATACACTTTTCTCAATTGGTCAGTTATACCCGCAGGCTGAACCTCGGTCATGGATCCAGTTGGGCTTTGGGAATAGCTGACCCATTGGGACGGCTGGTGACACAGGCTCATAAATCATAATGCATAGAGTCACTGAGCCAGGTTGAATTCTAAAAATACTGAGGCCGTGACAATTTGGCTCGTGTTAGCTGGGCAGCTGACTCATTTAGGCCGACCAGCTCTAATCGTGAGGTTGACAAGGATGCTGCACCAGAGCATTCTAATTCGAAAAGGAAGAAATAAACGTTAGTGCACAGAGGATCTGTGCCTAGGTTGGGCTGGTGAAGCAGCAAAAGTTCAGGGACCTGGCCTCCTCCGCTCTTCGGCCACGGCCACACCTCTCCATCTCTGGCCGTGTCCGGCGAGCGTCCCCGCGGGGTGCCGCGTCGATCTTGAGTCTTGATCGGGCCGATTACCCCATCCCTAAAATTACAGGCTCGGTAAACGGAGTCAGGCCACAAAAAACTGGATCCGCGATTACTCATGACTCGACGCAAACATCGAGCCACGTTATCTAGCGCCGCGCTCATGGATCGCCTCGCCGGATCAATTGCACTCTCCCATCGATGCTCACGGTCCTGTTTCTCTTTACCTCAGTCGTGAGCCCAGACCTAGCATCAGCTAGGGCTAGACCTTGCAAAATCGGTCTCATAAAAATATTTTTGACTTTCAGAAATCACATTTAACCACTTGTTTTATTAAAAAAATTATAAATATAAAAACAAATAAGTCGTGCTTATAGTATTTTTAATGATAAAACAATTCACAATAAAATAAATTATATTTTTATAAATTTTTTAAATAAAACGAGTGGTTAAACTTAAATTCTAAAAATAAAAAATATTTTTTTATGAGACATAGGGAGTAGTATTACGGAGAAACCGAATCGCAGAGCTCAAGGAGACTAGTATCTGCCGCTCGTTTCCCGTTTCTGTTTACTGTACTACTAGAACGAAGCTGCAATATTTTTGTGCCCTGTGTGTAGGAGAATCGACTGCGAAACCCTAGGTCAACTACGCTCCTGTAATTTTCTACTGCTCGATCTCTCGATGCCTGCACGGCCATAACTCGGCGAGTTAACTACAGTGGCGTCAATGGCGCAACGAAAACGCCTACCACTACACGGTGCGTGCCTAGCGGCTGCAGCTGCAGGCTAGCTCTGCTTGCGCGCGCTGAATCCGAGGACTTCGCAGGCTGGCTGCACTGCCAACGAACCGTGAAATTAGTCTAGGTCAACACTTTCTGTCGCTTCGCCACGTTGATTTTAACTGAAGTTCGCCCTACTCGCCTAGCTAAGCTAGCACGAGAAGAGATCCCCTGCATGCAGGCCAACTTGATCGAGTTGCCTTGGACCGAGTCCTGAGTTCTGAGCAAGCATTAAGCATGATTGAACCCAAAAGTAAGTCGGTGCTTATTAAAAACTTTAAACAGAAAGTGAGAGCCCAAACCCAAACTATGGAATATGAATACGCCGTAGGTGATAATCCTCCGGTTTCATCTCATATTTCTCGACATTTTGGACATGATCTCTCCAAGGAGTGAGATTTAAGAAAAAAAAAACTAGTCTATCTAGTCTTACAACTCCGTTCCATAATTTTTGTCGTTCCGGACAAACAACGTGAGCTAAAAAGTAAACTACGTTGATGTTAACTAAAATTCTCCAACTCGTCTAGCACGAGCAGAGATCCCATGCCAACTTGATCGAGTGGCCTCTGGACCGAGTCCTGAGTCCTGACCAAGCAATCCAAGCATTAAGCATGAATTAATTAACCTAAAATGATGTCGGTGTGTATTTACAGTAAAACCTACTAGTAAAACAGAGAGTTCCTGCAGTAACCTCGGCCGAAACCCAAACTATGGATCCTACATAGGTGATAATCCTCCGTTTCATTTCATATTTCTTTTCTTGATGTTTTGGACATGATCTCACGAAGGAGTGAGATATAAGAAAAAGAAAAACTCCACTCGCTCAATTTCTAAATTGATGTCGCTGTTGACTTCTAACATCAATTTTGACAATTTATTTTATTCAAAAAAAATTGATAAATATCATATATTTTGTTATAATTTGATTTGTCACTAGTGCTATTTCACAACTTCAAATTTTACGCTTTTGAACTAATTTTTTGAATAAAACGAATGATCAAGTTGATATTAAAAGTCAATGGCGACATCAATTTAAAAACAGAGAGAGTATCTAATTACCCATTTTGATTTTCACTTCTTCAATCATTCATTGAGCCACTTGTTTTGAGATTTGCTTAAGTTACATGCGTAAAACATACTCTGTGTTCGATGTTTCCTTAAAACTGCATCTTTGGACTCGGTTGTCCTGCGGCGTAAAACATATTCAGAGTAGAGTAAGAGGACAGAAACTGGTAACCGATTACTGAAGTGGATGCGTGCACCTGCTGTAAAACTGCTCTGTTTCAGTGGTATAATAGGCTCATGCATGTCGTCCTGTCCTGTAACTTGTGCTTGGATCAAACTTCGATCGGTCTGCGTCCAAAGTCCAAACAAGGGAGGCGTACTGTTTCAGGAAGAAGAGTGAAATACTAAAACTGTGCGCCTACGTCCAGAGATGAGAATCTCTAGCTTGTTAATTACGCTCTGAACCGAGGCAGACCAAGTAACAGCTCATTAACTCGAGAGCCTTCTACAGTTCCCTGTCAATAGATCACAAAGAGGACTCACAAGAGAATTAATTTCTGGCTACTAGATCGATGCGGTCAACAATTGCCTCTGATTAGAGAACTCTCGATCGAATCTTAGAATTTTTTTCTTCAGCAGTTGATTCGATCTGTTTTCACATGGCCAACCATCTCGCAGCGCTAAGATTTCGCGTCCATGCACGGCAACCACAGCTATAAATACCCATGCAACGACTGGGTTCATCACCCACCTCGCTTCACTCCAACCGAGCTCGCTAGCAATGGCTACCAGCACCAAGCTCGTAGCTCTTGGCTTCGCCGTCCTCCTGAGCTTCGGGCTCTCCGATGCCGCGAGGGTGGCAAGGATGAGCACTGCCAGCGCGGGAGGCGGCGGCGGTGGCGGTGGAGGTGGCGGTGGGTCCGGGGGAGCAGGATGGGGCGGTGGCAGCGGAGGCGGTGTCGGTAACGGGTACGGTGAGAGCGGCGGCGACATCTGGAGCGGCTTCTGGAACTTCGCCAGGGGCGGAGGCGGTGGTGGAGGACAGGGCGGCGGTGGCGGCACCAACGGCGGCTCCGGGTCCGGGTCCGGCGCCGGCTACGGCTCTGGCCACGGCGAGAGCGCATCCCCCGGCCCGAGCAGCGGCAACTACGCTAGCGCCGACGGTAAGGGAGCTGGCGGGGGCAAGGGCGGCGGCGCGAACGGCGGCGTTGGCTACGGTGCCGGCGGCGGTGTCGGCAAAGGCCAGGGCGAGAGCGGCGTAGCATTTGCCCCAGGCTACTCTACCGGCGGCACCGCCGATGCCACCGGTGGCGGGGCTGGTTCCGGCGGCGGTAACGGTGGCGGCGCGGCTGGTGCTCCCAGCTACGGCGCCGGAGGCG
>BCLG01000121.1:167273-182143 GCA_001602295.1 Zoysia matrella
TCTCGGCCGCCCGATCTAGATCCAAATGTCCTACGTGTGCCACATCGCCTGAATAATCTCATCCATCCAATCCGAATCCAACGCACCAGATTAAGCCACGTCATCTAAATTATTCGATCCATTCAATTTGAAATCAAAGGCCCAGATTAAATCAAGTTCTCCGAATAAAAATAAATCAAATATTTATTGCGTCAGCATGACATCAGCACTCGATTAATTAAAATTAATTAGATATTAGGTTAATTAATTTTAGATTAATCTATAATCATATAATTAATAATATTATCCATCTGGAAATTAATTATAATAATTATTTAATAATTAATATAATAATAATTAATCATGATAGTTACTTAATAATTAATTAATAATTTATTATGACAATTTTGCAAAAAAGCCCCTATACTTATTTTTAATTATAAATTAGTCCCTGCCTATTGACAATTTTACATTTAGACCCCTGAACTTTTCTGAAATTACATTTTAATCCTCAAATAATTCTATAAATTACAGATAAGTCCTCAGTATTTAATTATTAATTACAGATAGTCCCTGAACCTTATAAATGTTATAACTTTTGCACCGTAACTCCGATTTAAGCAAATAATATATCAAAACGATCGTATCGAAATAATCTATGCATTCATGATATACTCATACTGATCTTGTTATGTTTTATCGCATTGATTGATTGTTTGTGTTCTCGTGCGATAGGCGATTTCGTCCCGAAGCCGCAGTTCGTCGAAGACTTCCAACAACAAGAGTTTGAGACCGGCAGCAAGGCAAGTGTCCTTAACCATCTTGTGCCTATTTTCAAAACATCTATCTTGTAGATTACATGCTTGTGTCAAATTGACTGCGTACCTGTAAATAGAAATTTCTAGTTTTCTACATTATGCCTTGTCGCTTTAGTTTACTTTATTGTTGGGTAGATCACATGATTAGCTTGCTATTGTAAGGATGGGTGTTATTAAACGGATTATTATTATACTTGCTTTATGAGGATTAATGGGTTAAATTGTAGCAACTTGAAAATTAGGATTTGGGGGATATGGTTTGGTATAGGGCTGTGCGCGAATTACGGCATTGTCCCTTAGTAAGTTATCTTTCCAAATCTAAACACTGGTTCGTGGAGTGACCATCCATGTGTTCCCGTACAGTCACGATGCCAAGAATGGGCACGACCTGGTGTAGTAAGTGATGAAAACCAGTTTTGTGCGTGCCAAACGGTGGAGCGGAGAAAGTGGGTTACGCCTGGATCCGCCTGAAGAGAGATGTGTGGGAAAGAGAGAGTTACTCTCGGGAACCATTCGGCACAAGAGGGGGCCTCTCGGATTTTGTTTAGTGTCTGACAGGTGAAACCTTAGTGAGCACGTACAAGCTGACGGAAATCATGGAAAAACCTTATAGTGATCTCTTGGCCCTCACACCAAAGGAAGTGTGCGAGTGCGACGGCACAGACATAATGAAGATTCTTTTGTCACCTGACAACAAGGGATGAAATCCCTACTCATGGGAAAATTTATACAACCTCTGCAGAGTGTAAAACTGTCATGACAGTCGTGCTCACGGTGACGAGCGTTGCATGGACCCTCACATGATTAGCGGGAATTGGTATTAGTTTGGTGAATCACAGTGGGAGACTGTGATTTGGTTCTCTTATTGATACAACTGGTTAGAGGTGCGATGTCTTTCACTTAGTAGATGCTTAATAGAAAATATATGTGTCTATAATGTGTGCTCTTATACAATTAAACTCTATATTGCCTGTTTTTTGATATTTGCCACATGTCATATACTTCTCACATTTGTTGACTACATCTCATACTCAACCTTCCCTTTATAATTGCTGCTCAGTAGAGAGAAGATTGGGAGAGCATTGAAGACTCTGGAGCCGACGTCTAGGCGAGCTATTCGATCAACTGACTGTGGAGCCCAAGACGCTTTCGTTTCGTTTCCGTTGTTTGGTTGTAATTCAATAAGACTCTTAGTCTATTTTTGTAATAATTTAATTATTCGAGACATTGTTCTATTTACCATTAATGACGTCACTTTATGTGTGAAACTTGTTCCTGGACACACATAAAGGGTCATTCGGTTTTAGCAATAAAACCGGGTGTGACACATATGAAATTTTCCTTTTAGTTTTTATGGCACCCTATGGTCACATGATACTCAAAGCTTAATGCCTCTTCAAGCATTTGGCTTCAAGTCTATGACTAAGGTCTTCATCAATATCCCCATCCTTCCACAACATCGGTCCCAAGTAACGGAAAATGTCTTTCTTGGGTACCACCTAGCCATCAAGTCTAACATCTCCCTCCTCATGTTCAATAACACTTATATTTCTAAAGAACAGGTAAACAAAAATACATTCTTTGTATTAACTTCCTCAAAAGTTGTATCTAAATGGCCTCAAAAGATCAAATGACAGGAAGTTGGTATTTAAACAAAAAGAATAGTGATTAGCAGAATTATCAGATCCTTCAAATATTAATTGCACTGGTGCTTCACATTTTACCCATTTTTTTTCATCGACTAGATATTACACAGTTGGCATTTAATATTATCCGAGATTATTGATATATTCCGCTAATCCCCTTCCTTTCTACCGAAAGAGTGAAAAGCTACCATGCAGTCTCCTGACAATTTGGCAATTGGTTTATCAGGCATGAACATATGAGCTACATCCTAGGATTTATCAAGGGTGGAACATAAACACTAGTTTTGAGGTTACAAGAAGGCTATGCGACCTCTGGGGGTTTATTGTCAGTCAAAGAAAAAACTACTGCCAGGCTACAAAATGGCATTAGTTAACTAAACAAGCTGGTCGCAAAAAAAACATGCCACATGTATAAAATAGTTACTTATTCATAAAAGTTAAACAAAAAACAAATACCACACACATTATAAACAAAGCAAACAAATTATAAAGGCTGGCATGGAACAATAGGAACATAAAAAGTGACAAGTAAAGAGAAGAGACAAGATTAATCGCAAAGGGATAAGAAGTGATATTTGATGAAATAAGCCCTAAGGAAGAAAAAAATACAGATGTAAGCAATGGCACCACCTAGTAGTAGGCAAACGGAAAACATGAAGAAATGATACCAAGAATTATAAACAAAAAGTAGAAAAAATACCATCAGTAGTTTCTTCAGCTATTATTATATCCGTGTCAATATTTGCATGGATGATATGCCCATCAGTGCTCCGCCGTACAGTTCCTTTTATGCCCATCAAACAGTGCTCCTGAATGAGGGAAGAAAACATGCTTAAGGGGACAATCAGTGAGACAAAAGTTTATGAAGATACTGGAAATACAGTATAACCTTTGAACGCTGGAAGAGTGTATTAGAATCATGGCGCAGACCAGGTGTTGCATTTTTCTTGTTGGTCTTCACCCAGCATATATCCTCACACCTACGAAATCCCCACTGCATGAACAAAAATTTCAGCAATATGCATCTACTGACAGTGTTCAGTATTAGATAAATCTAATAAAATGTTATGTAGAGCAACAACAGAACAGAAATACATAGAACTTCACAAAGTCAGGGGCTTAGCATGCCCAAAAAAATAATGAAACAAAAATTGTAAAAGAATGGAATAGCACAGTGTGGCTTTGGTTTTCTGCAAGTTGAATTTAATGCTGATTCCCACATTAATAGCTCAAGCATAATAAGAAAAACACAAGAAAATTTTATAATGAACCTGTGTGTGTGATATTTGTAGCCTCAACAAATATATAACAAGAAACAGTAAAGCATGCACAAGCACAGAAACAGTGCATTAAAGATACCACTTTATGGTTGGGGCTAGTTGACCAACCTTCTTCAAACACTGACGACCTTGTTCAAGACCAATGCCATCACCAACCCAAAGGAATATGAACGAGGGTGTATCAGCTATGGCCTATTGAGTCAAGTAACTTTGTATCAGATACCAACTCCACATGAAAAGGTAAAGCACCCAAGAAAAAAGAAAAGTTATAATATTCACACACCAAGAAAGAAAGTAACAGTTAAAAGATAGTGAACAACCTCAATTTTCAAATTCATAATCTCCTCCGGAGTCCAATACTCTATATGATCTGTGATACCTGGAGCACGATGAACATATTCCTCCCATGGAGGGTCCACAAGAATAACATCAAACTTTGTACCAAAAAATTCTGGAGAAAGAACATGTTCCTTCAGGTCGCACTTGTAGTACATTGGTGCCGAAGCTGACTTAGAAACTATCTCATCCTTCCTCTGTATGAGTTCTCTTAGCTTAGGATAATCCTCCACTACACTAGTAAGCTCCAGCTCACGAATGAAATTTTGAGGCCGCATGCCTGTGTCCACAAAATTCTGCGAGTAATCATTCTGCTCACCCCTTGAAGGAGCTTTTCCTGCAGGCCCACTGTTCCTCTGTGGTGTCCATCCTCCATGTGGTTTATCATGCAGCAATTCATGACTTGGTGTACCCATTGGGCTATAACCAACAGGTGAATTTGTTGGACCTCCTCGTCCAGGGGTTTGATCTAATTGAACATTATGGTTTGGTCCTGCTCCCATACTAGGTCTGAACATGGAACCAGCTATTGGAGGAATATGAAGATTAGGTGGAACAGCAAGCATACTCATATCAACACCTCTTCCTCCAGCCCAAACAAGTGGCCCCGGAAATGGTGGCATAAAAATACCAGGTCCGAGAGGACTCGGTGAATGGGACATGTTTGGTCCCATTGGCTGCATTGGACCTGGGGGTAGACCAAGAGGTCCATATGGTGGAGGTGGCATCATAGGCACTGGAACTCCCATTCTCTGAGGATCCCTTCCCATTGACCTCCCTCTTACCACTCTAGAAGGTCTACCACCTTTCGGTCCCTGGTGATGAATTGAAGAAACCATGTTAGTGCTATCATTTTGACCTGCACCTGAAGTATCAGATACTATTGGCCATTTCGATCCTCCCTTCCCAGCTGGAGATTCTATAGAACTTTGACCAGTATTCTGATCATTATTTTGAGCATCATCATAGTATCTATCTTTGGAACCCTCTCTATTTCTATAATTATTTTTGTTCTCTGAAGCTGGATCATTAGTTCCAGCCACTAAATCCTGATGGGATCCAGTATCAATTCTTCTACCAGAAACAGAGCTCTCCCTTCCAAAATCAAGACACCTATTAGGCCGTATTTCTATTGAATCTGAACTATCATATCGATTTCCGTATGATGAAGCACCTTTACCGCTGTCATATCTGCCCCGAGATCTTCTTGAAGAATCCCACTCATTCTCATTCTCTCTTCTCCTGCTACTAACTACATCTCTATCCTTGTACCCACCAGACGATCTCCTGTCACTTCTCTCCTCAGGGCTTCTTCTAGGAACCTTGGATATATGCGAATCCCTTGTTACATCGTAGTCCTCATCACCACTGTAGCCCCGGCCAGAGCTTGAAACCGACTTCCTTCTCGGTTCACTCCTATCAGCTGAAGATCGCCTCTTCCCGTCGTCTGGGTCCTCAACTCCATCTGTGTTGCCATGCTTACGCGACTTCTCTGACCAGGTCTTTCTGT
The DNA here is from genome assembly GCA_001602295.1 of Zoysia matrella. Lineage (NCBI taxonomy): Eukaryota > Viridiplantae > Streptophyta > Magnoliopsida > Poales > Poaceae > Zoysia > Zoysia matrella. The sequence continues at coordinate 172,843 of BCLG01000121.1, forward strand.
CATCAGCATCGCCTTGCCCCTCATCTTCCTTCCAACTGTCCCTGCCATCAATGCTGTCGTCAACATCTCTCTTGCTGTGACTTCGACTTGATTCAGAACCTTCCATTGTGAAAATTTTCTACCAGATGTAGATCAGATTAACAAAATTCCTACGTTTGTGCCTTCCTGGGTGAATTTCCCTCGGACTAAAAACACAGGCTACCTGCATACAGAAAAGGTACAATTGAATGACAGATGCTAAAATATAGTAATAGGTAATATGAAACTAACGACAGAGCACATCTCTAGTTGTTCAATACTCCTACCATTTAAGCAACAGTAGTGAACTGATTAAGCAAAGCACAGTGCGCTACCAACCTAAATCGGGTATAAATATAGTGATATACTAGATCGAAGTGAGATGTGGAGAGCCACTTGCCGTACCTCAGAAGCACCGGCAGCGCCAGGAGGGCTGGAGCCCCGCAGGGAGGCGGCCCCGAGGTCGTGCTGCCCCTGCCTCTTGCTCTCGCACGCGCAGCTAGCCAACAAACCAGCTACAGCGTGCCGCGGCAAGCGCTGTGGGACGGAGGCGCCCCCGACGAGGCGGGTCCGTCCGGAACTGACGTTGGGGGTTCGGCTCCTGCTCAATCAGGCGCCGCGTGCAGAGCTAGAGGAAGAGGAGGAAGGAGGCGAGGGAGAAGCCGGTGCCGGGGCGCAGCGACGGCTGCTGGCGCTACGGCGAGGAGCGTGACGGAGCAGCGACACGGCGGAGGCGACAGCGTAGGTTTGGCTTGGCGGCGGCCCGATGAGGTGGGGGCGAGTGGGTCGCATTCGCCCCCGACCTGACCTGGTTATTTGCGGGCCGTCCTCCGACCCCACGCACCCCCCGGGCGTCCACAGACCCCAATTTACTCATTGCCCCCTGGGCCAGATCAGTGAGCGTCCGGGCCAAATGAGCCGCAAATTGTTCCACCGCTTTCACGCCTTTTTCCCAAATTATCCGGTGCTCCCTGAGCGTCTGGTGACTGACGTGTGAGTTGTGTGAGGCCGAACTCACACGTCAGTGACTGATCGACGTCAGAGAAACCGCTCCCGTTCCCAGACCCACGTGACAGTGAGGTAGAGGAATCTCTTCGGTAAATCCATCACCATGTCTTTGTCACCATCGTCATGCCACTTCAGTTGTCAATCCACATCAACATAGGAGTAGACGCTAACCATATGACGATTGGTCCGGTTGTTCAAGCAGCACGTCTATCCAAAAGAAACCACAAAAGGCGTTGAAGCGGCCAATCACAAAATCACCTCGATTAGAAAGGTACTCCAAGTCAGCTGACAGAGGATTAGGCAAGCAATCAATCCATCAATCCCATGATATAACCTTATTTATTCGTTGAAACGAAAACACTAGAAGTGAAAAGTGAAAACTAGTTTGATTAGGCAAGCAATCAATCCATCAATCCCATGATATAACCTTATTTATTCGTTGAAACGAAAACACTAGAAGTGAAAAGTGAAAACTAGTTAATTTAAGGGTCATCAATTTTCACCCCCAGAAAATATCTATTAGACAGCAATCCTGATGGCTGGATAATCTGAGGGCCATTAAGAAATTCAATTAGCGAACTGAACGAAACAACATTGGATAACATACAGGTACACTTATTTATATGACATCCAGAGCTTTTTTTTTTTTTAGTTTCTGTTTGATTGCAAACTTCTGCAATGAACATTGTATTCATGACTTATTCGACAGAGCTTCCCAATTGCCTAAGGATCAGGATTGCCAAGTATAGCCTCGTCACCGGAGTCGTCTTCCTCGTCGCTAAGCTCTTCGTCACTAGACTTATCTTCCGGGGTTACGCCAGCGTCCTCAGGTTTTGCATACTTTTCACAATATTCTGCAGAAACATAAGAAAGAGCAAGTTGGGAGTACTTCAAGTAGTTGGGACAAACGATACAGAATATAAAATACAATAAATAGAAAATATACTGTTTCTATCTGGATGATAAAAGGAACCACTATATCTGTATAGACAAACTTGATAGCATCAAGTTACCCTATATACTAAAAATTTCACTAAAAATAGTTCAATAATTTAAGATAGAAAATGCCAAGAACCAGGAATACAAAATTTAACCAACAGCTGACCTTGAGTTTTCATATTGGAGCAACGAAATAGGAGTATTAACTTATTCAAGCAGGTGAACTATTTCAGTTCAGCATGTATCTTAACAGGTACTATGATTTATATGTAACAGCACTTACAATGAACTAACGCCATGGCGTCTGGCAAGGTACTATTTTCTGTCTATTCAAATACCTTAGCCACTCTTTATGGAGTCAGTTGAAATTTTAAATCTTTATACTGGGGCAGATCACATATAAGTACTAAACCCAAAAAATTCCAGGATGTCAAATAAGAAAAGAAAAAGGCATCACTGTAACTGTTTCTGTTGCCCCACACCAAACAGAGAAGTTTTAAATCTTCTGAACTGTTATAAAGAAGGCAAAGATAGGGCAAGAGACTGGTTAAAGCAGAGCCACTCAATTAAAGGCATTCACAACACTACAACAGTATAGACAATGTTTTTTTATCCTACAGCACTGGATCTGCATGAAAGCTTAATTCGTGGACCAAAGAGATGCAGTCTAAACTCTAAATGTGTCAATCAACAAGCCAACCTCATCCCGCCTACATAAGACTGTTGACCTCTACTTCCAGCAGAGTCCCACTTTAGCCCACCCTTCCTGTTCCACATCCACACACTAACTTGACCTCCAATCCCTTTCAGCCTTTATAATCCTAAATAATTATGGAATTCTGGAACATAGCAACGATGAAAGTACAGTAATTTGACGGTGATTTAACAGATGATTGGTTGCCATCATTTCTATTCTTAAATCAAGAGAAATGAGGAACATCTTTGCTTCACCCTCCAATATTAAGGCCCAAAAAAAATCCTAGCTCCTTTTGAGAGGCGATATATTATTTTGCATTTAGATCAAGTTTTTAATAGTATTCAGATCACCAAGCCCATCAGATATCTGTTTTCGAGGCTTGGCACCTTCGCAGCGATAGCAAGTTTGGCAGAACCAATATGTCCTTAGCCAACAAAATAGAGTCCTTGTTCTTGGCATCAAAGGACGAGCCAGCACAAGGTTACAAGCTTTCGAGGACTGCAGAGGAGCATTCGCTGGTTACTCTGGTCACACTAAGCATTATGTGCTACCTCTTCATCAATTTGGTCCCAGCACCTCAATGCTGGAACAGAGAGGAAAGTTGGAGACGAAGTAGAAACTTACTCAGGAGTAGACTATGAAAAAATTTGACTAGGATTATGAGAATTAATAGAAATAACATGATGATATAGGCTCAAACTATAATTTGACAAGGATCTAGGAGAATTAATAGAAATATGTGATGATATACATTTGAAATGTGCATTATATTGATGGAATTACTTTTGCTAGCAAATTTGATCTTCCAGGTACTGATTCTGCTGATAGTACAATGTATGCTCTCTTATATTCTTACGCTTTCTGTTCTTCCCAGGTGATTGCTATTGTTTGTGCACCATAGTATAACTCAGCCACATATGATTTCGGAGACTTCATTTGCCAATTAGCTCAGGTTCAACTGCTAGTCATTGTTTGTGTTATACTATATTGTTGATTTAGGTTTAGGTGTGTGCAACTAAGTATATTAGGGAAAAAATAGAACTTCAGTTTTCATACTGATTTGGTTGGCCAATATAAATAGATTGTCATTATTCTCAAGTGCAGGTTACATACAATAAAGTATATCTTGCATGGTTGCAATGCTAAGTTATTAAAAAATCAGAATATTTCATGTTGATTTGGAAGTTTGACGTGTCAACAGGATGGGTTGCAATAGTAAACTTGCGTGGCTAAATTCATCAAATACATATTGCACGGTTTCGATGCATTTGAGGATAATAAAAGCATGGGACTGAAGTAAAATATGATGAACAATAAAAGGAGATTATGTTTGAATCAAATAAAATTCAGGTGCCCAGAGTAGCTGCGAGAAAAATTAGAGAGCTGTTAAAACATAATCACCTTTCACTTTCTGTTCATAAGCAGGACGGTCACGCATCATTAGCGCAGCAGCCTCCCCATTTAATGGATCAGAAGGATTTGGATACAGTAAAAGTTGTGGAAGGAAAACTTCAAATACATTCACTAGATCTGCAAAATAAGTGAGAAACATTTATTCAGGTTACAGATGGTAGAGCAACCAGTGAATGTTCAATTTTATGACTAAATGGAAGGCTATCTCACCAAACATTGGGCTCCATGTCTGGTTAATGACATCCAAACAGACAGAACCAGACCTGCATTTTGCAACAACAAAACAAAGAGCACAGGTCAGCATTGAGCTTCATGTGTGCTAAACCAATAAGCATAGGGATAGAAGTTGCTCACATTTCATCAACATTGGGGTGATAAATCTTATTGATGAAGCCAATCGATGGGGATTTGTAAGGATACGCATCAGGCAGTTCCACCCTAACCTTCCAGACACCACCTTGATAAATACCTAGAAAATTCAGCACACATTAATCAGACAAAATAGCTTATCTCCCACTCCCAGCAAGGGAAGAAAAAAAAAACCCAAAATCGACAGGAACAGAGGATGCTCCACGTCAACTGAGCAATCCACCCAGCATCCAGTGAAATCAGCCTAGAAAATATCAACAGTCCCCACATGGTAAACAGGGAGAATTCGCAGTCTTCCTCAGCCTAGCTACAAAACCACATCAGAAAACGGAACGTGGATCCACCCGCCCAGGGGAAAGGGGCGGAGCCAGATTTTGCAGAGAGAGTTCGTACTTTCGGCGGGGCCCTTGAATTCGACGAAGAACTCCTGCATCCCGTCGTTGACCATCTCCACCTTGTAGTCGCTCATCATCCTGCAAGCAACCCAGGGAGCCACACAGCAAGAGGGGAACAAAACGAGAACCCATAAGCCAGGAAAACAAGGACCCAAAAAAAAACAAGAGAACCGATAGCCCAAGATCCTCACAGCTTCATGAGGTCCATCTCGCGGCGCTTGCTCGGGGACGACATCGCGGACCGGGACCAAGAAGAGCACCGTCCTCTCCTCCTCCTCCTCCTCTTCGCCTTCCCGGAGACCGGAGCGGAAAGCGGTCGCGCAGCCTATGCGGTGCCGGTGCGTGCGTCGTCCTCCTCCCTCCCCTTCTCGAGATTTATTTTATTGCGGCCGGGCCGAGACGGGGATGGAATGGAAAGGGACAACAAGAAGCAACAGAGAACGGGGGAGGAGATAGGGTTAGGGACGGCGAGGCAGAGATGATTCTCACTGACGCAGGCAGAGACCCGCTGATCGCCACCCTAACCACGGCTTCTCCCTGCGAAATCCGTGGATTACTCTTGCTGGATTTGTGCTTGCGCGTGAGAAAGAAGAGATTTTTTTTTTTCTTATAAGTATCTCTTTTCGATCGGAAAAGGGGAGACTTTGCTTTGATTTGCTTGGTAAGGAAGGCGAGATCGATCGGGGCGCCCGTTATTTTTCTTTTCACGTTTTACTGATTTTTAACACTAATTTTAATCATATATTTATTTTTAATAAAATTATTAATTATATTTATATTATTATTAATACATTTATTATATTTTAAAATAAAATAAATAATTAAAATTGATGCTACTCTTTTCTGTTTTAAATTATTGACATAGTTGATCACTCGTTTTATTAAAAAAATTATTTAAATATCTAAAATTATTAATTATGATTTAAATTTCACTAATGATAAATTAAATATTAACAAAATTTTACAAATTTTAACAAATTTTTTAAATAAAATAAATAATCAAAGTTAATGTTAATTAACGATGTCAATAACATAAAGAGAGTACAATTCAACTATATAAATATTTTGAAATTTTAGGGATAATAGTTTGGTACAAAACCGCCACCCTTTGTTCAGCCGCGATGGTGGATGCAAAAGGATTGAGCTGCCGCGCCGGCAAATCTTTGCGCGGCTCCCGAGGCGTGTGCGTGGCGGACAAGCGGTGGAGGGAGGGGACTAATTAATGTGTGGTTACGGCGCTCATTACGGCGCTCCTTAGCGTGCATCGACAATTTGCAAGGAAGGTGCCCGGAGCTATGTGAGATTGCTTTGCCTCTTCTTATATGGACGCGTGTCATTGGATCAATCTTTTGTGTTGGGAAAGACGAAATATGAATAAATTATTCTCTCACCAAGTTTTGTTGATTTGTAAATTAAACTAGGAGTAGTTCAGTTGCCTATGAGCCACCGACAAGGTCAGCTTTTACTCCACCCTTTGAAATTGGGCAAAAGATGTTCAAATGAAGTAAAAAAAAAAACAATTTTGAAAGGAATCTGAATTGGCAAAGGCAACATCTATCGATATTTGGAACCCAATAAAAGTTAGCCCAGTTCTCAAAAAAAAAAAACTTGCTATTTAACTGATGGATTCAGATTATAGAAATAAATTTTCTATTCAAATTCAAAAGGACGCCATGATTTCACTATAAATACTTGTGGTACTGAATCCATACGGGACCAACGTACCATGGAGTCTTTTCACTATTTACTTAGAAAAATAGCGTGGCAGTTGCCGCGCTTTATAAACCTTCATCAATGAGAGAATCCTATATATTTGATTATTATACAGCACATTCCAACATTTTATATACGTTAAATTATATTAGTAGTATAATTACGTATACATACAGAAATTATATTAGTATATATTTGATTATTATACAACACATTCCAATATTGCTCCACGGTATATCTTCTCTAAAGAGGCAAAGGCTAAGATATAACTTGCTGCAAGTGATTGTCAAAAGGAACTCCTGTCCGTCAGCCTCTTTTTTCCCTTATCAGACTTTTGGAATCCTCTATACGGCTCAAAACAGGATAAAGCACTAATTGTACTTTGTTGATTTCATGACATAGTTTGCCATAGCAACATGATTGAGGTTTTACCTGTGTGTGGCACATTGTGTTGATCAAAATACCTTAGAATACAAAGTACGTAGGTGAATTGTTTCTGCAAAGAAATAGAAAACCAATAAGCAGGTATGTGAAAAACAATTTGGACTTCATAACATTTAGTTAAGAACTGTATGTTGGAAAGTTCATAATCCACAGATACAATATAATTCCGTCTCAATAAGTAAAGTTAGTACCGGTACACATTTACAGTGCCAATAATATTTAAGCCTACAAATTCAAATAATTTCATCAATATTTTAGTTTACCAAAAAACATCTGAAAGTATCAGGCAGTAACAAACATGTGTGACATAAAAAAAAAAAAGGCAAAGCGAAATGCAGGCTGTGGTTTCACAGGAGCATGTAGCGCTGCAGAGGCCAGTAGCACCAGATGTATTCTCGTGTGCAATGTATCCATGTCATCAAAATCGACAATCTAATGCTACAAACATAGCTCTGGAAGCTTATCCTCTGATGAGTAAAGAGCTCATTGTGTTTATCATTATTTGCCACTGTTTTGTTTTACGGAAGTATTATATATGAGGGAGTGTGGGACACAGAAACAAGAGGGCTATTACATAACTTGAGTACGTTGGTTATCACACAGATATTTATTGTAAACCCTTCTCTAAACTTTATTTCAGACAAACTGACATTGCAGCAAGAGATCCTGAACCCATCATGGTAAAAGGAAGAGTATATGTGGAGCCGTGGGGGATAAAGACGTGCAATCCATAGCTAATATAGCTAACCCAAACTTCTTTTAGAACCCGCTCAACAAAAAAATTATACCCAGTTACTCACGGCATGCAGATGTGGTCCAGTACAATCCACTCTACCAAGAACAGGGCAGTACTCACATGGCCTGATACCTTTTTTTTTTTAAGTTCGGGAGAGAGTATTCCATCTTTTCATTCTTTTTCAAAACATATACATAAAGAGTCGCATATAGGTTACAAGATAAAAATAGTAGAAAGAAAAGAAAACAACAACACACTCTTCACAAAGAACAGAGCAACAACACACATCAACACACAACGCACCCGTCAACAAACAACACACTAAAGATACATCACACACTGACTATACTTGACAATAGCTAGTAATGACCACCATTGGATGAAGCTGCCTTGACATTTTTCAGTTTATGCAACCGTTGAGCACCGAGTCATAAAACAGACGACGGTTATGAATTGTATGACATTAGAGAAATATCTCAGATCCAAACGAGAGATATTCAACACTCTTCGAAGAAAAAAAAAGAAGCCTCAAAGAAGAAAGAGCCTCTTGATACTTAAAACCTAATGAAATTAATCACGTTCAGATAAAACACCAGAGAGGATTTCCAGAGTTAAATTTGCAATGTTTACGGCCTCTGAAATAATGTCGAACCTAACATTACAGCACAGTGACATCAATAAATCACTCTCGTTAAATCATGGCCCAGAGTGGACTCCTCAACTCGGCTTACGAGGAGACCTAAAACAGGTACTAAACTTCACTAAATTCTAATTACACAGAGGAAATCGGCCGCACCTTCCTGAGGCTGGTGTTAGGAATTGATCTCCACCTGTTTTGGCCCAACGGCTTTAATAGGCCTTTGATCTAATCGCGTTCTGATCGAAGGCCCCCAGCCCATTATGGCTGCTGGGCCCCTGTCGCCAGCGCCACAATAAATAGAGATGGGGGCCGGCCGGAACTCATGAACTAAGTTCATCCGTACCGCCGCACCCCACCAACGTCCTTAAACCCGATATGTGAGGGGGCGCTGTGCCTACGGAAAGCACCATCGCCACGACGACCGCCGCCACCGAGAGATCGACGACGTCACCGTGACTCCAACGTCACTGCCCTCTCTACCGACCGACGCTGCCAAGCGCAGAGGACCGCACCGACAAAGAGCAGATGGCCGGATCGTCTTTCTCGACTCCGGCGACCGGATCCGAAGGTATTGACCACCTCCGAACCACAGATCTATTACCGACACAGAAACTCTCGGATCTACACTTCTAGACCCAGAGAAAAGATAACAACATTGGCATCAGAGCCAGATCTAGGAGTGGATCCCGACGAGTATGAAAAAAACTCGCCGGAACCCTACCCGCGAGCAAAGATCCGAAAGAAAAAATTGTAGCCACATTGGCATCAGAGCCAGATCTAGGAGTGGATCCCGACGAGTATGAAAAAAACTCACCGGAACCCTACCCGCGAGCAAAGATCCGAAAGAAAAAATTGTAGCCACAGGCTACACTGTGACGGATGCCTAGGGCTCCGCGAAAGAACATGCGAAAAAAAAGGCAGCCGCCACA
>BCLG01000121.1:182683-204330 GCA_001602295.1 Zoysia matrella
AGAAAAACTCGCGAAAACGCTGGAAAGAGGAAAAATGAGTTAGGGTTAGGGTTGGAAGGAGTTCCATCCTTTTTATACCCTCCGAAAAATGAGCGCATCCGTTCGATCTCGATCCAACGGTTCAGATCGCGCGATGGCTAAATGGGCCAGATTTGGCTAAGAAGGAGAGTAAAATTTCGGCCAAGCCCAGGTTGGCTTGCACAAATTGCAACAGTTCAATGGGCCAGGCCGAATTTTTAATTTCGGCCCAAAAGAAAAGGTTTTCCATTTCTTTTTCAGAGGCATTTTTTAATTGATTAATTAGGTAATTTTTTACCTAATTAAATCTGTTAAAATTTGAACCAACGAGATAATTTTGACAGAATAGAAAATTGAAATAAATGCTTCTGAAAATTAAAGAAATTTTGTTTTTCGCTGCGTACTTTAAAGAAATTATTTTCATTATTAAATTCGAACCAACGGGAGAATTTAATTTTGGAAAAATAGTAATAAATTTTTGATAATTATGATATTGTTATTTTCTGACCAACGTTGATAATAACAATATTATAATTTTAGTAATTGATATTTTATGCATTATTTCTATTTCTGCCCAACGGTGATGTAGATTTAATGTATAATATAAAATTGTGTGTCATATTTTTACCAAAAATAAGACATATAATTTTACTGTTTTTATGTTCTCACTTTATTTTATTTGTTTACAGGTGGATACAACTTAATGAGTTGTATCAAAGAGATTCCCACTCTCAAAGGTGACAACTATGAAGAGTAGAAGAAAAAGATAGACTTAGCGTTTATCTTGGCTGAGGTGGACTGGTTCCTGACCACAGCATGTCCCACTGAGCCTGAGGAACCAGTGAGAAAAGAGAATGAGACTGATGCTGCATGGCAGATAAGACAGAGAGATTTTGCTCCCTTAAAGATGTCCTATAACATTGAGCATAGGAAATGGACCACAGCCAACAAGAAATGTATGGCTGTGATAAAGAACACGATTGAGCCTGTAATTGTGAGTTCAATCGCAGAGTGTGACACTGTTACAGAGTACATTGAAAGAATAAAGAGTCAGTTTACTGGCTCTTCAAAGACATACGCCACACAAGTCATTAGACAACTTATAAATGAAAAGTACTGTGGTGGTAACGGTGGCATTAGAGAGCACATACTGAGAATGAGCAACATGGCATCGAAGCTCAAACCAATGGATCTGAGTCTCAAGGATGCACTTCTTATCCATTTGATTTTTACTTCTTTGCCAAAATAATTTGAAACGTTTATTGTCAACTACAATATGCAACCCGAGTCTTGAGACTTGAAAAAGTGCATAGCAATGTGTGTGCAAGAGGAGAATAGAATTAAAACTTCACATGGTGGCTCTATCAACTATGTGAAGGATAACAAAAGAAAGAACTTCAACAACTACTCCTCAAAGAATAAGGGAAAAGCCCATGTCCATCAGCCTCAACAGAATAAATTTGCAGTGGACAAAGATCAGTGCCTTCATTGCAAGAAGACGAGACACTACAAGAAGGATTCTCCCTCATACTTAAAGATGATCATGGCAAAGAAAGGTGAGAATATTATTACCTTTATAAATGAATCCCTATATATGCAATATTCGAAATCTACTTGGTGGATTGACTCTGGAGCAACTGTTCATGTTGCTAATTCATTGTAGGAATTTCGTTCGATGAAGACTACGCAAAGAAGAGAAAGATGCATTAAAGTTGCAAACGGAGTCCAAGCTGAAGTTGAAGCCGTTGGCGATCTTTCATTAGAGCTAGCTAATGGCTTCATTCTTATACTAAGAGATGTTCTTTATGTACTCTCTTTACAGAGGAATTTGAGTAGTGTTTCATGTTTGGATAATGATGGTTATGATTGTCATTTTGGAAATGGCAAGTGTGAAATAAAGTTTAATAAAGAATGTGTTGGTTTTGTCATCTTACAAAATAAGCTTTATTTGCTATCACTACGTGATGATGTGAATGTCGTATGCGATAGTGATAACGTTGCGTGCGAGATAAAAGAATCATCGTCCATGAATAAAAATAGAAAACGAAAAAGAACTCTAGATGAGTCGTCGAAATTATGGCACTGTCGTTTAGGCCATATTTCGAGGGAGAGAATAGAAAGACTAGTTAAGAATGATATTCTTCCTCCACTAGAGTTCTCAGACTTAGAACAATATCGAGATTGCATTAAAGGAAAATATGTAAAGAAAATTAAGAAAGATGCAAAAAGAAGCACAGGAGTTCTACAAATTATTCACACAGATATTTGTAGTCCCTTTTCTGTGAAGAGTATAAATGGTTATGACTCGTTCATAACATTTATAGATGATTACTCTCGATATGGATATATTTATCCAATCAAAGAGAGAAATAAAGCCTTGGACAAATTTAAGATATTTAAGGCTGAAGTTGAAAACCAACACGATTTAAAGATAAAGATAGTCCGATCTGATTGTAGGAGGAGTACTACGGTCGGCATACCCCGTATGGACAAGTTTCTGGACATTTTGCAAGGTTTCTACAGGAAAATAGAATTGTAGCCCAGTATTCTACATCGGGCGAACCTCAGCAAAATGGAGTAGCTGAAAGACGCAACCGTACCTTGATGGATATGGTGCGAAGTATGATGAGCTATTCTACACTGCCATTGAGCTTGTGGATGGAGGCGTTAAAAACTGCCATTCATATTCTCAACAAAGTACCAAGTAAGTCGGTACCGAAAACACCGTACGAATTGTGGACAGGTAGAGTTCCCTCGTTAAACCACTTACGAGTGTGGGGGAGCCCAGCTGAGGCTAAAGTATTTAACCCAAATCTTGGGAAACTAGATCCCAAAACTGAGAGTTGCCATTTTATTAGTTACTCAGAAAAGTCAAAAGGTTATCGTTTCTACTGTCCAGACAGACATACAAAGTTTGTAGAAACGAGACACGCTGTCTTCTTAAAGGATGAGATGATGAGGGGGAGCATGGTAGCCCGAGAGATTAACTTTGAAGAGAAGCGGGCTTATGCGCCCACTCCGATGATTCAAGAGCCATTCTTTACACTACCTGCTGTCACTGCACCGACAGTGCGAGACACTGTGGTGCAAGCACATGTTATTGTTTCTCCTATGGCAACAATGAACGAGAATGAGGAACCTGTTTCTCAGGATCTAATAGAACCTATTGCCACAGATGAGGGGGAGCAAGAACAGCCTCAAACAGAAAATGTACAGAATGAAGAGGCTTCGAGAAGGTCTTAAAGAGTAAGAAGATCAGCTATTTCTGATGACTATAAAGTTTATCAGACAGAAGAATTTCAAATAGAGGATGATCCCACCTCATTTGAAGAAGCTATGAGAAGTGAAAACTCTTCAAAATGGCTTGTAGCCATAGAAGAAGAAATGAAGTCTATGAAGGCTAATAAAGTCTGGGACTTAGAAGTAATTCCTAAAGGAGCCAAAACAGTAGGCTGTAAATGGGTCTACAAGACAAAACTCGACTCCCAAGAAAACGTAGAAAGATATAAAGCACGACTCGTGGCAAAAGGCTTTACTCAAAGAGAAGGAATTCATTACAATGAGACCTTTTCTCCGGTCTCATGTAAAGATTCCTTCAGAATCATAATGGCACTAGTGGCTCATTATGATTTAGAGTTACATCAGATGAATGTAAAGACAGTATTCCTAAATGAAGATATGGAGGAAAATGTTTACATGACACAACCGAAAGGTTTTGTCATGGAAGAAAGTGAAAAACTGGGATGCCGTCTAAAGAAATCGATTTATAGGTTAAAGCAAGCTTCAAGACAATGGTACTTGAAGTTTGACAGCACGATAAAGAAATTTGGGTTTAAAGAAAATATTGAGGACAATTGTGTTTATTCAAAGTTTAAAGATGGGAAGTTTATCTTTCTAATCCTGTATGTGGATGATATCCTACTAGCTAGTAGTGATGTCAGTCTACTACTGGAGACAAAGAAGATTTTGTCCTCTAACTTTGATATGAAAGATCTTGGTGAAGCTTCATTCGTTTTAGGAATCGAAATTCACCGTGATAGAAACAAAGGGGTATTGGAACTGTCACAAAAGGCATACATAGAGAAAGTATTAAAGAAATATAGTATGCATAAATGTAATCTATCACCTGCACCTATAGTATGCATAAATGTAGTCTATCAATGCCCTAGGAACCAATATGAGATCGATCAAATGAAAGCGGTTCCATATGCTTCAGCTGTCGGAAGCTTACAGTATGCTCAAGTATGTACACGCCCTGACTTAGCATTTGTTACCGGGTTACTTAGCAGATTCCAGAGCAATCCTGAAACAGAACATTGGAAATTGATAAAGAAAGTCTTGCGTTATTTGCAAGGAACAAAAGGCCTCATAATGACATATAGAAAATCAGATTCACTCCATATAGTGGGGTATACAGATTTTGATTATGCGGAAGATGATAGAAAGTCTACATCCGGATATGTGTTTACTCTCGCTGGAGGAGCTATTTCGTGGAAAAGCTCAAAGCAAACCGTCACTATATCGTCCACAATGTATGCCGAGTTTGTAGCATGTTATGAGGCTACGGGGCAGGTGAACTGGCTTAAGAAGTTTATACCCAGTTTAAAAGTGGTTGACGACATCTATAGACCACTTAAATTGTACTGCGATAACGAACCCGCAGTAACGTATGCACACAACAATAAGTCAAGTGGTGCTGCCAAACACATTGACATAAAGTACTATGTTGTGAAAGATAAAGTTCGGGATCAAATCATAAGTCTTGAGCATATAAGCACCGCAAAGATGCTAGCGGATCTGCTAAGGCTTACCACCCAAAGTATTTATTGAACATGTTGCCGGCATGGGTTTAAGGGAAAGCCTGTGATTCCTAAACTAAAAGATGGCCCAAAATGTATAGTAACTATTTCAGAACAGAAAAATATATTGTAGCTGTTAAGTCTATCGGCGATTGACCGTGACGATGAGGCAGTTCTATGCATTAATCTGTAATGAAATAAGTGAAGTTAAAAGTAACAAAGATAAAAGTAAAAAGTGAGATCAAGGAGGAGAATGTTAGGAATTGATCTCCACCCGTTTTGACCCAACGGCCTTAATGGGTCCTTGACCTAATCGCGCCTTGATCGGGGGCGCCCAGCCTATTATGGCTGGTGGGCCCCTGTCGTCAGCGTCACAATAAATAGAGGTAGGGGGCCGGCCGGAACTCATGATCTAAGTTCATCTGTACCGTCACACCCCACCGATGTCCCTAAACCCGATCTGTGACGGGGCGCTGTGCCTACGGGAAGCACCACCGCCACGACGACCGTCGCCACCGAGAGATCGACGACGTCGCCGTGACTCCAACGTCACTGCCCTCTCCACCGACCGACGCTGCCAAGCGCAGAGGACCGCACCGACAAAGGGCAGATAGCCGGATCGTCTTCCTCGACTTCGGCGACCGGATCCGAAGGTATTGACCACCTCCGAACCACAGATCTATTACCGACACAGAAACTTTCGGATCTACACTCCTAGACCCAGAGAAAAGATAACAACAGCTGGCAATGGTAGTCCCGGTCTTTGAAGCCCGGAATCTTAAGGCCATTGTCCCATCGAGGGTCTTGCGACATGAGGCGGCCGGGAGCAGTAACCTGGTAGTCGACGATATGGAGGCAAGCAACAGGTCTGCCAGCCCCGACGCAGGCATCAGTGCTGCAGGGGAGCCGCGGGATGGCCGGCGGCGTGGGGAATCGAGAGGAGGCGGTCCCGGCGAAGGCGTTGGCGCTAGGAATCGAGAGGAGGCCTGGCAGCGAGAGGTGTCCCGAAGAGAGGGTGACTGGTGGTTAGATGGGAGATCGGAAGGAGCGCAGGGGGCTTGCGGCGGTGGGGGTGGCCGATGCCAGCGGCAAGATCCAGAGGCAGTGAAGATTCTGAGGGAGGCAGTGGTGGCAAAGGCCTAAGGAAGGAGGCGAGGGACGGCGACCGGCAGCCGACTGCTGATCCCGATTCGTCTACCAGAGGGAGGAGGCCGGGGGCCGTGGACTGTTCGATCGAGTAGATCAACGATGCGGATCAACCAGCGACGTGGCGCAATCAGGAGCATGAGATGTGTTTAAGATTTATAGAGTACTCTCTTCGTTTTTAAATTAATGTCGTCGTTAACTTTTACAATCAATTTTACTTATTTGTTTTATTAAAAAAGTTGCTTGAATGTGTAAAATTTTAAGTTATAAGTCAAATAAATCTAATGATAAATCAAATTATATAAAATTTATCAAAAAATTTTAATAAGACAAATGGTCAAATTTGAATTTAAAAATTAACTATGATATTAATTAAAGAACGGAGAGAGTATGATTTGATATGTTTGGGAGAAGAGTGGAAGAGATTCAATTCGATGTGTATGTGTCGGCATGTAACGAAGAAGGGATAGATTGGTCGATGAGTTCACGTCTGGTGTGGAAGCATCATGGAGTCATGGAGGCGACACATGATGTCATCATAGAACCATGCAAGCTAGAGCGAGGGGCACACATGGGAAATCGTGCAGATGGCCAAAAAGCAGGCGATCAGGTATGAATGGACATACTCATTCCTCGTTCCGTTCTTTAATTTCTTTAATTGTTATCGTTGTTATTGGTTTTTAATTTTAATTTTGATCATTCATTTTATTCAAACAATCAATTCAAATGTATAAAATTATAAGATGCGATTAAAATACTTTTAATAATAAAGTAAATTATAACAAAATAGTATAAAATATTCATCAAATTTTTTAAATAAAATAAATAATCAAAGTTGAAATTGAAAATCAATAACGATAACCATTAAAAAACGAAGAGATTATCTAACTAACTCAAGCATGGGCCGACACAACAAGCCCAAGCATGGGCCGACACAACGGGCATGTGTCTAGGTCTGTCTTTCTAGCCTCTGTGCCGGGCTAAAATGCGCCGAGCTAAAATAGTCGGACTTTATGCTGATCAAATAAATCCAACCTGGTCAGATATAAATCGAATGATCTAGTGAAGACTATGATGAAGAAAAAGTATGCTTTTGCCCCCCGCCGATTGAACGGCTTATTGTTAAATTGTCCATTTTTTGCAAGGTTATGGACATTGTCAAAGATTATTTTAGCATTTTTCATGCTCATAATCAGAAAAAATTACTAAACTGAGCGAAAATATAGTTTACCCATCCTGCAGACGGAATGAAAGGATGAGGTTCACAGAAATAGAAGGTCTCAAAAAGGGACAAAAAGATTAACTAGGGGTAGGGGTGCACGTTCACAGAAACAGAAGTCACAATAAGATACCAAATTACCTGAAGTCTACAAATATCCAGACCAGTTTGATGAGCACGCATAAAACTAGAACACATCCATGAGTCACATAGACAAGCATCATGGACTAGCTACCACTACCACCTCATGATCGATCGGCTGGTGTCAACCCTAATAAGTTCCTCCTGTTCGCTCTGATCTGATATCTTGGAAGCTGCTACAGCTAGTCCAAGGGATCAAATTCAGTACCGGTAGAAACAATTGGGAACCAGTTCATGTTACCCTTTTTCCGGACCAAGTAAACGTTGTAGGAGTAGTACCTCACAATGTCCTCCCTGCTCTTGTAGGGGAAGGCGGCGCATAGCATTTCCCACAAATTGCTCGAAGTCTGGTTCCGGTCAACAGTGTGTAAAACAGCATCTCCTCATCCACCGTCCAAGCCACTGCGACGTGCTCGCCCATGCGATCAAGCCCCATTCCAGAATACGTCGGTCCCAGTTCGCGCTTCGGTTGCCCCCATTTATCTGAAACGCAAGCCCGTACATGGTGTACGGAACAACCAGGAAACCCGTCGTCTTGCCTTCCCTTGCCGATGGAGGAGTCAGAAGGGTCTAGGTTGGTTTCAGGAGTCCATACAGTTTCTCCAAGGAACTTTAATGTATCCGGGTCCTCGTAAGGCAGTGAAGGCTTCCCGGTCCATTCTGGAATATCTGCCAGGGTGCTGGAAGGATGATCTTCGGGGGTAACAATCTTACTGTCTCTCGGAAGGGCACGTATTTTGTCATCCTGTGGAATCTCCAAACTTGGAAGTCCAAGCTGCATAAAAAAGGAGAAAGATTTGTTAGTGCTACATTGTTAAAGAAGATCTTTGCAGTAATAATTATTACTTTTGCACAATGATACAGATAATGTAAAATAATGAAAAAGGATATTTCAATGTGGATGAGTGAGCATATACGTCAGTACAACACGCATTTCATAAGCAGAAATATAGGCAAGCAATAGTTCTATGTATCCATGTTTTTCGTTTGCCTCCAAATAAGGTATACCCTTGATTGCGTCAGTTGCACAAATATTTAGTCAAGCTTTATAACAATCTTAGATCGAAGCAAAGTTGCTTTTTGCTAAACAGATTGGGAACTGATCAATATACAATAGCGAATACGGTCCAAGGGTAGGGACGTCATTTCCCGTGTGAAATATTTTTTGTGATGCATTATACACAAAAACATAATTTTACAGTATCATCGAAACAATATCAATTCAAACGGTGTGACCACGACCGATGAACATTCGAACGATCTCCCATATATAAATTTCCTAATAATTTATGGGCCTTAGTAGTCATTTACACGGTTTGAGGTGACGTGCACCTTAGAGGTGGTAAAGACCATTAATTACAATTGTTTCTTATCTTTCTTGAGCAAGTCTTCAAACATAGATATACTAACGACAACCATGAAAGTGGGGAGTTGGACCCCACCGTTCATGTCATCCGTTTGGTGTGACCCTTAGGCAAATTGTCACATGGTGATGATGATATTTCTTAGCAATAGCACTAAGCCAAGGCTTGAATTCTACTAGAAACCAACAGCCCTTCCACGTGGCGCTTCAAGGGCAAGCCGGAGGAGGCACCATATCTTAATATATAAAACTTGAACACGATCTCGACCTTTCGTTGCACCACGTCATCAGAAATGACGACAGCCGTTGGATCTCAGCGAGTTCGATCAACACCGTTCCTGGGCGCCTCCTCGCGAAGCTTCGAGCGCCGCAGCCGCGCGCGGCTTCCAGTCTCCGCCGCCTCCCGTGCCTTCGTGAGGACCAGCCCTGGCTCGGCCGCCTCTGCATCGTCCGCAGCCGACTCACCCGTCCCGTGCCCTGCGGACTGCCCAAAGAGTCCAGAGCTCTGGAAGCTGGTGCTCAGCAGTCAGCCAGCAGACCCGGATCCTCTACACCGCTGATATCAGCCGCGTTGTCATCTACCTCGAGCTCGCTCCCGGTTGCTTTGTGGTCGAGCTCGACTGCCCAAAGAGTCCAGAGCTCTGGAAGCTGGTGCTCAGCAGTCAGCCAGCAGACCCGGATCCTCTACACCGCTGATATCAGCCGCGTTGTCATCTACCTCGAGCTCGCTCCCGGTTGCTTTGTGGTCGAGCTCGACATTTCCGGCAGCGGCTCGCTCACCATTTCCCTGGCACTTGTTGTCGTATCGCAAGGCCGCGTCCACACCTTCGATTTTCACGAGCAGAGAGCAGCATCTACGAGGTCAGGTACAAGCACTCTTATTTAATTGGTATACTGATAAGTGCTAACGAGCTAATGTGCTCGATTAAGATTTTCAGCAATACATTTTTCCTGTAATAAAAATATACATATACATATAGTGACCTTGAGTTGTGTAGCACATCAAGGCAACTCGAGGTTCCAGACCCTGATTCCGTCTGGGTGGTCCATAAGATAAGGATGACTTCTTTTGTTGTTGAGCCCATGCGAAGATGGGCAGCTATGAGTTGGCCGCAATAGTTTTTCACGTGACGAGCCTGCTATCCTATCCGCATGGGAGACTTTTGGACTCGCGTGTCATGTACCGCCTAAAGGGGAACCCTAGTTCACTCTTGGAATCTAAAAATTACAAAAGAAGCATGTATTTTGTGTTATAAAAGACAAAAGGCATGTGCATAAGAGGCCCTGAGTGTTGGGCCACTCAGAGAAACTAGAGCATCCCAAAGTGATGATATCTAACTCTAGGAAACTCGAATTCCACAACTAATTTCTCCTAAGATGCCATTCCCTAAGTACTGCTATAAGCTTCATGTCCACTGAACTGTTATAAACACTTAAAAGATAGGAGTATGGATTATTTTGGTGATTGAATGAAAATCATAGATAATCCGTATAGTTATATGTTCCACCTGCATTATCTCTACATCAACAAAGTGAACCTCCTTGATGCTTGGCCTTGAGTCCACAGAAAAGCACAGAAAAGCAGGTACTATTAAGGGTGTCAAGCCATTTTCTCTCGAGTCATACAACTGTTAGCAAGTTTGAATGCTCCAAGAATCTAAAAAAAACTTGAGTGGTAGAGTAAGCAGTTTGGACTAATATGGAATCAATACGAAATCGAAGACTCCAAGTTTCAGCTTCAAAAGCAGTCATCGAACAGTTCGATGAGCCAAAAAATCAGAAGTTTAGAGAGAATATTTTCTAAAACCAAAAGATGAAGTCTAGAGACAGTGTCTCTAGAAATCCAAAAGAGATGGTTCACCGAACAGTTCGGTGAAAATATGCACCAGATAGTCCGATGACATAAGGAATGAATTCGAGAGAGATGTTTCCACTATTTGACATGATATAGGAGTCACCAGACAGATCGATGTGAAGAGTCACGAGGAAAAGTAGATAGTTTTATAACATAATACTTCAACAATTGTTTTTGGGTTGGTAGCCTATTTAAATTGTGGAGAAAGATGTTAAGGAGTGTGCTTGAGGTCTGAAGAGTTAGAGAAACTTGTTGAAGGCCAAGGGACACTACGGAGAGAGTACATTGAAAGAATTGGAAGATATTGAGTGCTAGTAGGAGAGTAACTAGAGCATTCATCCACCTCTAGAGCTTACGAGGCTTTAGGGGAGTGTCTTGGTTTGTTAATCTTGATTCATGGCAGGCTAGACCGACTAGCTGTTGGTGATCAAGCTTTCAAAAAGATTGTGGGAACGGTCACTAAGTTCATGAGGTTTCAGGTCCTCTGCTTGAAAGTGATACAAAGAGGGAATGCTCGAGTCTTGGATGCTTGCTCTTATGATTGAGTATTGTTCGGGACAGCTGTGGACGTAGGTGTCTTCACTCCGGGAGTGAAGCGTACCCTAGACAGTATCGTTTTGGAACAGCAGGAGGGACCAACTCTCTGACGAAATTGATCCAACAAAGATTAGGGGAAGATGCCATCCTTTCGAGACTTAAAAAAATCACTGAACATTTCTCTCTCTACTTATTTACATTTCGCATTTACTTTCTAGCAAGTAGTGTGATAGATTGTTTTAGTGAGCATCTTGGTGGCTATCATGCTAGTGATTATTTGCTTGCTTTCTTCATACCACTACCATTTTAGGAGTTTTAGCCGACTGGACTTTCTTAGGTTGTTCTTGTTGATGATCAAATCGCAAATTCTAGAATTGTAGTGGATTGACGGTTACATTGAATCATTGATTTAACTCTTCTAGCCCTTCTCGGTGTCCTTGATCTTTGCAACCACACTCTGGGTTGTGATTCACTGAGTGTTTTGGTAATTTCCTTGAGTGGAGTTGACTCGGGAATATTTTATTTCCTAGTAGTGTAGGGGCTATGGAAGCCACAACATGACCTCCAAATTAAGTAGAAGGAAAAGATATTAGGGTGACGGGAAATGAGCCAAGTTGTAGGGGATACTCCACGAAGGAGCACGTGAGTGTAAAGCTTTGATTGTATCAATGCTAACACATAGGGAAGACAATGTCCGCAAGCATGGAGCATGGGACCAAAAATGCCTCAAAACATGCATGGAGGATGCGATGTCAAGGATACCATAATTAATCGATCTAACAGCAAAGTAAACTTGTTGTTTGACCTAAAGAATATTATACTTAGAAAGTTATGGCACCTCGAACAAATCTCAAGGAGGGGAATGATTTTTTGAAGGTGCCTTTCTTCTGTGAAGGCTTTTCTAGCAAGTGAACACCTTTCCATTATTGATATCGTAGAGTATGAACACCCGCCATGAGCAACATCTGAGTACAACATATTCACATAAACCTAGCCATGATTGGTCGGCATGAAACTCCATGTCAAAATCTAGCATGTTTCTATGCCAATACTAGACACCAACACAAATTTCACGCTAGCGCATTAGAGGAGAGTTAGGTGGTAGTAAATGTGCGAGTGAGAAGCCTGTCTCGATGGCAAGATGGGTCAACCCTTATTTTGTCGCGAAGGCGACACTACAAGGGACTATCGTTGAATGAACTAGGCAAATGTATGATTGTGAATGATTATCAATATCTAGCTTCTCTAGTAGTACCTCTTAATCAAGATGGTTAGATGAGAGATTAGTTAGAGATTCAACCCTATGATGACCCAATGTTACCGCGACAGATATCTGCAACAACATTGGTTCATGAGTGATAGCCTAAAAAAGGAACAACGATGACATTACTTACTACTCTCTCTATTTCAGTTTACTTGACATTCTAAGCCCTCTCTCCTTTTCCTGAAATACTTACATTCTCAGCGTTCAAGGCAAAGTTCTCAAGCATTTTCCACCCATAACCTATTCAATATAGGTCCTTCACCCGCAACTTCTCACTTCTTCAGTATAACTGCTCCCCAATTCTCTGCCATCCTCTGTTCAATCCCTCTGCGCCAGCCTTCTTCTGCTCGGTCACAATGCCTCCTCCATAGCCTCTCACATCAATATGCCTTCTTCTTCTTCTTCTTTTTCTTCTTTCACTACCATCGCTCCATCCCAACTCAATGCCACGGCCACAGATCTCACCGTTGCATCGTCCAAGTCCATCACCATGGCTATGGATCTCACTATCGCGCCGTCTGAATCCATAGCCATGGATGTTGACCCCGCCATCCCTCTGCCTCAGTCCGACACCATGGAAAAAGAGAGGGCTCTCGAGAATCCTCTGCTTCCTAGTCTTGGCTTCCAGTATGGTGGCGTCGAGCTCTGTGTACAACTGTGCATTCTCGAACTCTAGTTGGTCGACGTAGTAGGTCGGTGATCTCGGGAGGCACACATGCAAGGGGCACCTACGCCAGCAAGCACAGAAAGTAGGATCCGATGGATCAGGTGAGCATCGATGTGATGAAAGGAACCGAGCCGGCCGCCAACGCAATGCCTTGAACCGCACGTCCGCCGTGACGAGCATAGCCTGAACGTTGTTGTGGCTGTAAAGGGAGAGACTAGCTAGCTCACCTTGGATGTTGTGCAATGTGGGCTATAGTGGAGCCGTATTCAAGAGGGGTAGCAATGGAACTTATCGCCTTGTCGTGAGCTGGTCTTGGTCTCCGTGCAGATGCCAATTTGTCAAGAAAAATGAAATGGTGGGATTATATCCTGATCTTGTCCAACAAACAAAACTAATAAACATCCACAACATGTGACAAAAGTACAAGGGTACAACCATACTTCATTTTACACTGAACAATCCATTCAAGGAAGCGCATTCACAAGTAAATGAAGCCTTAGCAAAAAGAGCATTTGCCCTTGGGTTTGCCACTCTTGCCACACGAGTGGGAACACGCCCCGAGACTTTGTTGCCACATTAAAACCTTTCCCCGTCTGTAGAACAACAAATATTTGATTATGAATATGTGGGAAAAACTCATTAATATGTCCGGAAGCTTGGACAATCTTGCCTAAGTCATGTTATAATGATAGGCCAAGTATTCGTGTACACTTGGTAGGCATGCTATACATTAGAGCTAGGAACGACAAAGTGTAGTTATGACGAAGAAGAGGTGGGAAACACACTATTACTCCCAACCTGATTGATACCATCAACCAATCGCACATGTTAAATAAAGAGGTAGACAAGGACAGTACTATTTCCAATGAGGATCACTGCTTCAAACATCCGACAAGCAAGTACGGATAGGTGTCGGTGAAGGAGGTAACAAATTGTTTCGGTCACATATATTTCTGACCAGCTAGTAGATATAGAGGGATCACTAGTGGCCAGTGGATGGTAAGACAACTACACTTTGGCTTGCAAATTAGGTATGAATTTTAGGTTTTGCACCACCAACCGATTCTTTTAGCTTTGCACATAAGCTGCATGCATGGATTTTTTTTTTAAAAAAAAAACACTTAACAAGCATGGATCCTACGGGCACGAGCAAGAGAGTGACTTCAAACCAAACAAGCATAGCAAATTGTTGGCTAGGTCACATGCCAGCCCGAAGCTGCTCCTCTTTGATTTGCGGGCTGACTTTAGGTTCATCTAATTCATCTGCACGCTTTCATCTTGTTCAGCCACCACCAGTCAAGTAGGGCCTCGGGGTTGAATTATAAGTGAACCACAACACTTCAAGACACTAACTCCTCACTATCAGGCTTCAAGCTCACCCGTGCTTGCACCATCTTGGGTTGCTAGCTCGCCACACTTTTGCACCTTAGACCATGACTGCACTCTGGAATCTTTATTGCATCTGGCCTTGGTGTGCACCTTCGACATTCTCATCATGCGCCTCTAGCACACTTGCTCTGTATCACAGTTACCTGTCGTTGCTACTAAGCCTGCCTATCCGGCTAGCCAACTTTTAAAGAAAAAAAATTGGGCTGCCAGCTATCGTCATGAACTTGAAGGATGCAATTAATTTTCAAGGAGATGGTCTCCATCGACAGAGTTGTCCATTGCGCTAGCGTTGGGCGATGCTAGCCCACATGTTGTAGCGACAGCACAGGTGCTTATAGCCTGACTAATCATAGTATGGGATTTCTAGCATACGAGAAACATGTCTCAAAAGTGTAATGTTATTGCCTTACCAACGGACTAACCGGTGCTGTAAAAAAAAAAAGAATAACAGGTGGTATAATGGACATTTGTGAGCCAGGCTGGACCGCCTTGCACACTTTCACAATAGGAAAGAAACCCAGCTCTACCGAGCATAATAACATGTCTAAATAAATAAATAAGGCATACCATTTACTAAATAAAAAATTACTTCAACTACTATAACTCGTATAACGTTTCGATGCATAAACGACGCTAGCCGCAAGGCGTCAGCCGTGCTGCGCCACCTCGTGCATGGCTAGTTGTGGGCCTGTGGCACACCACAAACTCGAGGTGGAGCTCTCCTTCCACATGAGCCGGTGAGTCAGCACTGGACCCCACTAGAACACAGGCAAACAGTGCTGCATGGTTTTGCATGTTACGACTACGAGTCGTATGTGAACGAGAAAAATCCAAAGTGCAATCAATGCTGAAACTGAACGGATTGAACGAGACTCTCGATAGAAAATAGCAAAGATGTTTCTAATAATCAGATTTCAAGCTGCAAATTAATTCTGAATTCTACAATCAACGACCCATGACACACAAGTTCAGATATTCATAACCATTACATGAAAGTTCAGATAATCATAAGCAGTAGCGCATCAAAGTTAAGAGCGAGATACAATCGGCGACATACCTGCTCATCTGGCACAAACATCCGAGCCCGGACCTGAATGGCGACGGCGAAGTTGTTACCGTCGGCGGTCCTCCTGATGACCCCCAGCTCGTTTGGGTTGGTCGCCGCATTGCGCACCCAGTTGAGCATCCCGGTGAGCGCATTCCAAGTCATCAAGGGATTGCAGTCGATGTTAGCAGACATCTGATCCCGCAGCTGGACCAGCTTGGCGACGTGGTTGCCGTGGTTCCCCTTGAGGATCTCCTGCTTGTTCGGGCTCGTCGCCAACGCGCGCAACCAGCTGAGCGTCCCCACCATCGGGTCCCTCTTCCGCTTCACGCCCGCCCATGGAGCGGGCGGGCGGGTTATGATCGACGACGGCACGATCTCGTGCTCGCTGACGTCGATCATCTCCTGGTCCGCTGGATCCGGAGCCTGGATGCGGAGATCCAGGTCAGAGAGGTAGTCGCGGTAGATCAGCTTGACCTCCAGGCAAGCGGACGGACAGCAAGGTACAGGTGGAGCAGCTCCACTTTCTGCCCGCCGATTGTCGCCGGTGGCGGAACCGGGTGGATGACGCCAGCCCCAGCCTTTGTGCCCGCTGCCTTCTCAGCGAGGTAGGCCGCGACCACGCGGTCGAACAGAGAAGACACAAGCTCCAACGGAAGCTCGTCCGCCGACGGGATCTCCAGGCCGGCGAGGCGGCCCCGCTCGCGGAGCTTGGCGACGACATCGAGCATGGTGTCGCGGACTGCCGGCGTGGTGGCACGTGGCAGCTGGGCTGACGTGAGGGTGGGGTTTGGGCCTGAGACGGTGGTTTTGCATCCGAGCGCGGAGGATTCCGCTGGTGGAGCCGGTGGTGGGGCTGCAGGGCTGACCTTTTTTGCTTCCATACCTTCAGAGTTGGCCTCCGCTTCTCTTACCGCTTGATGGCGACCTCAGGACGTAGGAGAGAAGGAGATCTAGCAGAGAGACTCGTTGATTGGGAGGAGAGGAATGGGGATTTCTGGAGAGGCCTGGGTAGAGGAATATAGTGTGAGGAAGGAAAGAGGGCGATAGTAGGTGGCATACAGGACAAAGTCCGTTTCAACTCAACTCGCAAGGTTCATGAGTTGCCAGGCAGGCGCGTTGAGAGAGCGAAATGGAGAAATTCCAGCTGTGACGCTATTACCATTTGCTTTAAAAGTGGAGGCTTTTAAATTATGATATCAGAAACTTTAATTAGTTCATTAACTAGTACCATTAAGTAGTACCATTGCTACCTTTACAGATTTCTCTAGCTGTTGTCATTGCTGAAAAATGTATTTGTTTGGTTCTGTAGTGAGTTGGCGCTTGCGAAGCACAAACAACGTGGAAAAACTAGAAATTAAGATTTGCCACCGAGTATGGTGGTTTTCTGATTCCGTGGTTGTGCCAGCCATTCTATGAAATTCACAAATATTTTTTTATTAATAACATTAATTTTAAAAAATATAAAACTAATATGTCATTTCGATTTTTAGCAAAACTAGTAGCTTAGTCTCACACTGAAAAAGCAACATAACATGTGGCACACACATGGCATCTTGTTGCCCAATGGTCGCACGACAAGTCACCACGTGTGTGCCACATGTACATGGTTGCACATGTACCTGTCGCCCGAGTGTCTCAGCCAGTGGGTGACAGGCTTCCACGCATGTACCACGTGTCCGGTCGCCCTTCCGAAGTATGACTGGACTGCTAGTTTTACTAAAGCTGAAAATGTCAAGTTAGTTTATAAAACTAATAAAAAATGATGTTATTATTAAAAAAATCTGAAATTCACCATACAAATGATAGTGGGCCAGACATAGTGTATGACCTTCGTGTGGGCCATAGTCCCTATGAAATTTGGCCAAAGCTTCACTACTTCTACTCAGTTTATGCTTTTTCCAAAATGTAAAAAACAGGAGAAGCTCCTCCAAATGGCCCTGCTTTTTGTAAATGAAGAAATTGGAAAAGCGAGTGACTGAACTAAACAAGGATAAGCGACCTCTTTTGTGGGTTTTCTCGCCCTATCCCCCTCACACTCATCCCTTTCCTCCTCCCCCCCCCCCCTGCGCGCATCCCCTTCTCTCTTTGTGCACATCCTCGTTTTCATCCATGGCCGCGCTCCCTTGCCACGCCGCCTCCTAGAGGTCCACCACCGCGCCCCCAAGGAGCTCGCACTCTCCACGCCTGAGGAACCCACAACTACGTTTGAGGCGCTCATCGTCGACATGCCCATGGCTGTCGGGGAGAAGTTGGCCTCACAGATTTACGAATCAGCATCACCGCCTCAAGCTCCACTAGTCAGCGGATGCCAAGGAGATAATGGCATCTACAATTATTGGTCCTCTGAGCCTCCCGGATCGAGGTATGCTTCCTCGTCATCCATACCTGTCCATCCCGACCAACTTCGTTGACCGTAAAAGCCAGACGACGAACTTCACTTCTACAGAACTCAGCTTTTTGGAGAATCAAGATTTGCTACTCCAAAAATGCTGATTTTTAGAGAAAGTACAAAAATCTGAATTGCGGAATAGACAATTTTTCTTGGGTTGCTTATACTTGATAGTGGTATCCATCTATGCTGCTACCAGCGTACATTATTTAGGTAGTCTTTGTTATATTTCATTTCCTATTTTAGTTAGTGAGAGTACGCAATGACAAGCAATTCAACATAGTAACCAGATAAGACTACAACATTTTTCAATCGAGTATTACTCAATTTATAGTAACTTCTCTCTCACTCTCTCTATCCCTCCCCCCTTCCCCCTCACGCCCCCTAGAATCTCACAGGCCAGTATCTTCGAAGATTTTCCCCCTTCATTTAGAACCTCTATTATAAATTCCTTAGTTTATTGGCTATTTCATATGTCCTTTTTATAGATATCAACAATTTGAACTAAAAGAGTCAAGATTTCTCAGAAACATATGCTAACAAGTTTGAAAACCACTTCAAATTTTTACAAAAAAAGTGGCACATATGTTTGGAATATTTCATTCTGACACCGAGGGATAGAGGACTTCTGCAGTATGTTCAAGGGTTTTTTTAATCCTATTTTTAAGTGATCCCCTAATGAGGCTGAATTGAATTGAATTCCATATACCAGCCTACTTGGTAGCCTATGAAATTCAATTGTTGATGTTGGTGCTTTTTAACGAAGCATAGCTTGGCTTTTATTGAAAGGCCGCACAAGTTGAGGTTATTATGAAAATCAGTTTACAAGTAAGAACAGATCAAAAGATCACCAAAGGCTCCACACACTCGCATTACAGAGTCACCACATCTGAAGACAACGCACAGCTATCCGCCCTCTCAGTTTCTTCAAAATCTTTTCAGACAGCTCTCCAAACTTTAACACCTCCTTTCGCATAAGAATCTTCCATTTCTTTAAAAAGGAGATCCTATGGAACAGAGCATCAGTGGAAAGCAAATAGTTCCTACTCATGGTAATCTTTTTTCTAATTCGCCAAGTTGCCTAAGCAAAACTTGCAAAAAGTATAGACCAAGCGATTTGGGTAATTTCAACTTGGTCAGTGACCGCATGTCCAGAAATCAGATATAGACATAAGGGCTTGGTTCCATCTGAGATTGTCCCTGATCATATACCAAGTGAAACATGGTAGAGGGCATGAAAACAGGATGTGATTAGTGTTATCATAGTTAGCCCACATCATACATCGATAACTACCGCCCCTGCCTCTCTCCTTCAGGCATAGCCCACAAGGGAGCCAGCTATAATAAATTTGCCAACAGAAAATTTTGAGTGGCACCTTAATTTTCTAGACCTAACACATAGCTCTACTAGTCACTCCTTGGAAAGTCAAGAAATGGTACAGGTCATAGAGAAAATCTTCCTCTTATCTAGAGCCCAAGAGACGGAGTCCTAATTGCCCTCCAAGCATAAATCCTCTACAAACTATTTTACAGACTCCCATTCATTGAACTCCGTGTCATCAAAGTTTCTCCTTATCCTCATGATAGCAATAGCATATACCCACATAGTGGGTTCCTCACATATTTTGTACAGTTTGAGACACAGTTTTGAGAGGGACCTCACCAATCCAAACATCATTTCAGAAACTCGTTTTCGACCATTATTGACTTTGAAAATTGCACCTCAAAGAGGCATTTAATCATGTGCAAGCCCTTCCAAAACTCTTCTTGACTCCATAAAGCCCACATGAGGCCTATACTTTGCTTTCAAAAGACGATACCATAACTCATCCTTTGCTGCATACATTTTCAATCCATATATATTCTTTTTAAAGGCACTCATTCATGATTTTAGATTGATCATGCCTAAAACCATCAAAATCTTTAGGTCTTGTGATCGCTTCCCAATTTTTCATGTGGTAACTCTTCTTATTATCGACCCCAAACCAAAAGAAATTGGATCTGATAGGTCATCTTCTCTTGTTTACTCTCATTTAAGAGATAGAAGCTCATTCGTTATATTTTCTAATCGATCAATATCTAGTTGCTGAACTGGAGCTCTACTTCACTTTTCGATTCATAACAATAGAAAGCTTCAGAATTGTCTCCCTATCGATCCCCGCTTTGTTCTCGACGCAACGACACTGCAATGCCGCCACCCGTGAGGGAAGGAGCTCTACACAGCCGACACCACAATGGGAGGGAGCTCCATGCCATTGTCCTCGACACGTCTAGAGGAAGCCCTATGCCGGCACCACCATGGGATGAGCCCTGTGTGGCCACCATCATGGGAGGGCAACCCCCCCCCCCCCTACGACCTGCTTACGTCTCCTTCCACTACCCCACCATGCCGTCGCTTCCTCCTCACGGTTGCCGATCCATGGCGACTCTGGTAACCTCATCTCCTTTCCCACGGACCCTTTCTTCTAAGTCCACCAAATTCAATTCCATGACAACCAGAAAAAGAAATTTTGATTTCAATCTGATTCTGCCAAGTTCGAATTGAAATTCAATAATTAAATTTTTTAAATTAGTTTCAATTCTTGAGATCCAAACAGACCAAAAAAATATCTCTAACAAAATACTAGGAGAATGCATAGTAGCATGCCACCCTAAATGTTCTCCTTTACATCGTACTTCTTACTTGCTGACCCAAGATTTATGGTCACTAAGGGCCTCTTTGTAGAGCTCTCAGCTCTTGATTCTCAGACAGAATCAGGTTAGCTCTGCCAAACACTATTTTTCAAGAGAAGTGATTCTTATCTGATTCTGTGAATGATTCTCTGAAATGAATTAAAAAGGCTAAGAGTTAAAAAAATAGCTTATTCTGATTCTGTGAAGTGATTCTCTTTTTTGATTCTAAGAGTTTATCTGAGAGAATAAAAGAGAATTACTTTCAGTCATTAAAATCACTTCACAGAAGAGTCAGGAGTGAATCTAAAAAATCAAAAGCTGAGAGCTCTGCCAAAGAGGCCCTAATCTTCCCTTGTTCTACTCTGTTCCAGTAGCAGATTTACCACTACGGCGAGCCATGGCGCTCACCATACCTGCCCACCTACAAGACTCCCAGCGACAGGTATGAAGTAATACCTTAGACTCGACTCAAGCCTTCCTACGTCTACAGCCTACTGCTCTGATTGAGAAGTGGAGAGATTTTCTCAAGAAGGGGGCAGCATCAAGACACTAGCCTGGTCACACCTGAAGACACGGTGCATCTAAGGTAATAGAAAATTTTAACTTTGTGTTTAGTGCTTAAGTAGTATCTATAATAAACTATTTGATATCCATTTTTATGATAATTAGAACTGCAAAATTGTTTTTATTATTTTAAATGAATTACTACTCAATCCGGTTTTACTTTTAGACATCGTGTTTGACCATTCTTCTTATTAAAAAAAATTGTGCAAATATAAAAACAAACAAGTTGTACTTAAAGTATTTATTATGATAAAAAATTTCAGAACAAAAGAAACGATATTTTCACAAATTTTTTAAAGTAAGATATGATCAAATATGATTTTTAAAAGACATTTATTGTCCTCCCTTTGTTCCAAAATATAACATTTCTAGGTTTGATCAAAGTCAAATTATTTTAACTTTGACTATTAATAATAAAAATTAATGATGCTTTACCATATATAAATTATATTTCTGAGTTTGTCGAGAAACAAGCTTTTATAATGTGTTGATCTTTATATTAGAAATTATTTAATTTTTAGATATTATTAGTCAAACATAAAAAGATTTTACTTTGACTAAAACTAAAAATGCTT
>BCLG01000121.1:224228-239893 GCA_001602295.1 Zoysia matrella
CGACACAGAACGAAGCGAAACCCGGGCGGGGTTGGCGCGCGGCACACGGGAAGCCGCGAAACCGGGCGCACCGGTTTCGACCCGCTCCCCCTCCGCGGCCACGCGCGCGCCCCCGCTGGGCCCCGCCAAATCCGCCTGAAATATCCGGACCACTAGACGGCCATGCCCGCCTGAATTACCGTGCGCCTTGCGACGGATGATAACTTGGGGATATTTTTGTGCGCGGGCCCGCGCAAATGCCTCGTCAGCACGCTCACGCAGCCATCAGGCCCATCCCCCGACGGCGACTCACCCGAGGCGCGCCCGTTTCACGGTCGCTGAAGCGTGGGGCACTGCTCCTCTTCCTCGGCCTGTGGTCCACCGGGCGTGGCAACGAAAGGGAGAGAGGGGAGGGGGGCTCGGGTTGGAGTGGAGCTTAGCCGTGGAGGTGGGCTCGGCAATTACCGAGCGCGCGAGAAAAAGGAATCCGGTGCAACCCAATCCACTCCAATCCAACCGCCGACCGGGAGTTCCCAAGCGGCGGCGAGGTTTAGGCAAAGCCGCGAGGGTTCTTACTTCTTTCTCCCTCCCGCACGATCGTTTCATCCGCAGCACCGCGCATCGGAGGAGGAAGGAGGAAGGAGGAAGGAGATCACCCTGATCGTGGGCCATAGTATCAGAGTTCACTCTGATTGCTTTGCAGGAATGCCAAGTCGAAGTCGTGCCCCTTCTGCCGTGCCTGCCTTGACAAAGTGAAGGCAAGCAGCCTGTGGATGTTCACAGACGACACCGACATTGTGGATATGGGTACCTTGACTAGGGAGAACATTAGGAGACTCGTCATGTACATAAACAAGCTGCCGCTTGTAGTTCTCCATGTAATTGACCTTGACATTTACGAGTTCCGTATCAAGTGATGAACCGCATGTGCCTGTTTTTTCAAGCTCATTTTTGTGTCCCCTTGTGTCGGAGATTCCAAGTTTTTCAGATTCTGGATGCGTCACAGGATTATGCCAGCGAAGGACGCATTAACTATATATTAAATTATTGTTACTCAGCTTGGTGGGGCGTTGGTCCCGTAGCTCAGTCGGTTAGAGCGTTGGTCTTATGAGCCGAAGGTCGCGGGTTCGAGCCCCGCCAGGACCACCTCTTTTCAGTTTTTGAGAATGATTTATCTTCTGTTTTCGTTTGGTTCTGCAGTATACAAATCTGCAATGAGGTGTATCTCATCTTCATTGCAAAAAAGGGTGTATCTAATCTGTAATTAGCTCAAATTATTCTATCTTTTGACATCCAATCATTTCTATAAATAGCTTTGCACATTCTGCATTAAATATCATATAATTTAGTAATAAGATGAACTGAGAAAGTCAATTGCTGCAACAATTTAGCAGGTATTCTATCTATTCTTGAATGATAATATGACCTTATAATTTGTTTTAAAATCATATTTAAATATTTGTCTTATCTAAAACTATTATGATAATATGATGTTATAATTTATTTTATCATTAAAGTTATTTAAATAAAGACAATTTAAACATTTGAACTTTTTTTAGAAAAAGAGATGAATCATTAAAAGTAGCATTAAAAGTCAATGGTAACATTAATTTACGAATCGAGATTAGAAAACCATGGGCTACTGATACTGTTGGGAATGATACCGCTGCGAACACTCCTTTCCAAGGAGAGATACGGTGTTATTGGGCAACCACTAGAAGCAGCTAATACATTTGGGCTATGTTCGGTTATTTAGACGTAATAGTAGGTAGGCACCTGACGGCCCATGGCTGGCCCATTTAACCTATGAAGCCTTTTTATGATTTTCAGTGTAAAAAAGATAAGAAAGTGTTATTAAAAAAAGTATAGTTGTAGGTTTAAGATTATAGACGAGTGTGTAGATGTGTGAATGTGCATATAAACAGATAATGCAGCTGTATTGTGAGAGGTACTTAAAGAAAATACAATCTCCCAACAGTTCAATCATAAGATTACACCTTCCTTCATCTCCAAAAATATATATAAAAAAATTTACGCCTCCCTTCCATGTCGTTTTGCATTCCCCTAATTGACACACCCGCCATTTCATAGAATTTGTTTTGACCACAGGTTGTGAAAACTTGGTTATGTAAAAGAATGCAATAGGTCAATAAGATGATTCACCTGGCTGATAAAAAGTCTAACATGAAAAGTTGGTTGGCAGTTGGTTGATGAAATTTAAGTGTTGGTTTTCGTAATATATTTTTAGTATTTTTGCATATCAAAAGCTAAAAAGCTCTCAGTGAATCTTCTAATTTTTAGTTAATTTCTAAAAAAATATAATTTTTCAGCTAAAAAAAACCTAAAAGGTGAAACAAATTTCCACGGCTCCTTTCTCCGACAGTTTGGCGAGCTTCCACCCGCCTGATCAATATGAACGGCACCGTGCCACACCTGACGAGAATCCTGTGTGACAGAGTGACAGCACGGTCCTTCGCCCTGTTCTGGCTGTCTGCACCTCGACGGCGACTGATCGAGAAAATGCACCGTGCACGTCAGCCTACGTCAGTCCCGGATCACTATTTTCTCACCGTGATCGGCGGCCGTGCATGTGCGATATATTCCGGTCGTGGAAGTGTGCATCACACTAGTATCTCACTATATGCTGCCACGTTTCACGGGGGATACGTACAGTACAAATACGAGTATGCGATATTGCGATGCATGTGGAATTGACCAACCTCACATGCCTTTCACTTTATAAAGTTGTTTCGTGATGGTTCAGCTTCGTTCAACTCAGCGCACGACGGAAGCATTAGTGGTATCATGGGCTTCCGGCACAGGTTTTGTGCTTGTATTTTTTTTAAAATTGATATCGTTGTTGATTTTAATGTTTAATTTTGATTATTTATTTTATTAAAAAAATTGTTTAAATGTATAAAATTTGAGGTTGTGATTTAAATAACTCTAATGATAAATCAAATTATAAAAAAAATGATATTTATCGAAATTTTTTGAATAAGACAAGTAGTTAAAATTGATGTTTAAAGTTAACGATGATATCAATTTAAAAAGGAATGAAGTATGTTGGAACATCTGCACCTGTATTGTATTATGTAAAAAGAAAAATATGGACACGTCTACACCTTATGTTATAGCTAAGAGTGAAACGTGCACGCATAATATGGAAGGTCGGCCCTTACGTACGTACGCTAACACCGATATGTTAGTTAGTCCTTTTTGATATATTTACATATTCAAAGATAGTAGATCATTCATAAGGTCTTCTTTGACCATATATGTTTTGCAAAATGAAGCAAGTGAGCTGACTCCTTGCATTAAGGTTAGGCACTAGAATTATTGAAAACGAAATTCACAGAAATATAATACTCCTTACATTTTTAAATTGTTATATAAGCTGTTTGAAGTTGTCATCCGCAAGCATTTACTGTGGGGGTGTTAGGAGGAATATGTTTTTCGGTTTTAAATTATTGACACTGTTAATTTTTAACATCAATTTTGATAATTTATTTTATTCAAAAAATTTGTTCCAATGTGTAAAATTATTAGTTGTGATTTAAATTCTACTAATGATGAATTAGATGGTAACAAAATTTGACACATTTGAACAAATTTTTTGAATAAGACGAATGATCAAAAGTTAATGTTAGAAGTTAACGATGTCAATAATTTAAAACCGGAGGTAGTACTAAGTAGTGAAGCCG
This sequence comes from Zoysia matrella, assembly GCA_001602295.1. Lineage (NCBI taxonomy): Eukaryota > Viridiplantae > Streptophyta > Magnoliopsida > Poales > Poaceae > Zoysia > Zoysia matrella. Next base: position 227,912 of record BCLG01000121.1, read on the forward strand.
ACGATAATAATTTTAAAATAAAGAGAGTATTAAGGTGTTTGTGGCTTGATTTTCCTCCATCCTTTTTTCATACCGTATGAATGCACGGAGAGGGTGCTCATGGGTTCTGCAAAATGAATGTTCAATCATCTCATCCATCAATCACAAAAAATTACTATTACTCTCTGAGAATAGATAAATATCCATCCTGCTCATCCCTCAATCCACAATTGATCCAATCCAAGTGCTAGCCAACAACTTCAGTTCCAATCATCCGGAAGCGCAATTACTCGGAATCCCCCGCCCAGCAATTAGCAAATTAACAAACTAATCCCCATCAAACAGCAGGTACAGAAATAATAGAATAAGCAAGCTCCCCTGTCATGGTCGTCGTTGTGAAGCTGCATGACACCGAGAGATTTCACACGATACGCGGTAGGAGCATTGTTAAGGGCTCAAACACGTAACTATACGGCCTAACGGCCACATCCGAACAAGAAGCAGTATTATACTACAGTACAAAGCTTCGGCCGGCAAGGAGAAGTAGCATCCAAAGCTACCAGCTTTCCTTGGAAAATGCAGTGTGGATGCCTACTGAAACAACTTTCTTGTTCTTCGGCTCGTGCAGTGCGTGGTTTTCATTTGGCGATTACGTGCATAATTGGTGCTACACAAGACTGTTATGGACGACAGAAGCTTTAAACTACACAAAAGCGCAGACCCTATACACAATCAGAAGGGATCCTAAATTCCTAATCTTCTTCACCTAAAAGAGGTACTAAAAAAATGGACCCTATGCTCCGGATTCCTAGTACTCGCATCCAAACTGACGAGAAAGCGCACTTCCGGGTTCCGGCTTGCAAAAGCGCAGACGCCAGCATCCCGGGGCACGCGCAGCATGAACAGATTTGACATCTTTTGCAGCAGGTACGAAATTGTAGATTACTGAACTCAGAAGTCAAAACTGATTGGCAAGATGGCAATGCAAAGTCAAACAGAGCTGCCAATCTAGCCGAAAATTAATCAGTTCACCAATTAACTATGCACAGTGCAAACATAATCAAATTGACATCTTTTGCCGCAGTAACCTAATTGTAGGAGAGAACCGGATAGACACGGTTGAGAAAGAGAAAATAATTGTAGGAGAGAACCAGAGAGTGCTGCTGTGCATTTTTGGAGTTTCAGCATTTTGAAAGAGAAAACACGCAGCCGCTGGCTCTAAATTCAGTTTTTATATATACCGGACTTTTATCGGCCAAATAATTTCGAACGTAGTTACCAACAACTATGTGTATGGTAAGCTCATTTTGATTTTAAGGTAGGAGCTCTGCTAAACATTGTTTTTTAAGATAAGTGGTTTTTGTCTTATTTCTATGAAGAGAACTGTTGAGAGTTAAAAAATAAAATATTTTTTTTATTTTGTGAAGTGATTTTTTTTTTCTGATTTTAAGAGTTTATTTTAAAAAATTCAGTAAATTTTTCAGCACAGAGTCACTCATCAGAGAATCAGTATTAAATCCGAAGAATCAGGAAGGAGCGCCGCTTTCACAATGACAGGTAGGAATACGTTTAGTAGACACAATTCAGGTGAACTTACCAAAGTTGTTGTTTTTAAAATTTTGGGGTGTCGAAGGCTAAAGAACGCGGTGGACAATGGCTGGGAGCACATGTTCGGCCAGCCTAGTTTTCAGCAACGGATCATTTTCTTACAGTACAGTAGTAGATTGCAGCGTAGTCGATGCCCGAGAGTCTTTGGTGGTTGCATCACTTGAGACTTCTGAAGGTATCGGTGTTGCTGCAACCAAACCGTTTTCTCCGCAGAAGGGAGTCTGTTGATGGAGGAGACTGCGCCGAGGATCTTCAAAGGTTTTGTGTGAAAAATTGGTCGGGGACGATGCAAAATTCCTCATGATTTTGGACGAATCGCCAGTTGAGTTACACTGCGCACGCGCGCAGATGAGTAGCCTCGCTGCCGCACGGCCCGGCGACAACCAACTCCTCCCTCCCCAGTCTGAACTCTGAACGCGCCGTGCGCCAGCCGCAACCTGCCACGAGTATAGATAGAGAGCACGCTAATGGAGTAATATTCGCCGCGGATGCCCGAGCAGTGGAGACCTCTCTCAGTTAATCACTGGGTAGTTCTGCGCCTACTTATACCCGCGGCCGCCGCTCCATCCCTTCGCTTTCTTCCTAGTACTGTACTAGCTTCGTTCTCACTTGCAGAGCAGCGCGGGGGAGGGGAGACACCCGGCAGGTGCTGAGGGCCTGAGCGGCCGCGCCGGCGTCATGGCGCGCGGGGGGGACAACCTGCAGGTGCTGAGCGCGCTGGACTCGGCGAAGACGCAGCTGTACCACTTCACGGCGATCGTGGTCGCGGGGATGGGCTTCTTCACCGACGCGTACGACCTCTTCTGCATCTCCCTCGTCACCAAGCTGCTCGGCCGCATCTACTACACCGACACGTCGAAGCCAGACCCGGGCTCGCTCCCGCCCAACGTCGCCGCGGCGGTCAACGGCGTCGCGTTCTGCGGCACGCTCGCCGGCCAGCTCTTCTTCGGCTGGCTCGGGGACAAGCTCGGCCGGAAGAGCGTGTACGGCATGACGCTCATGCTCATGGTCGTCTGCTCCGTCGCGTCGGGGCTCTCGTTCGGACACACGCCGACTGGCGTCATGGCCACGCTCTGCTTCTTCCGGTTCTGGCTCGGGTTCGGCATCGGCGGCGACTACCCGCTGTCCGCGACCATCATGTCCGAGTACGCCAACAAGAGGACCCGCGGCGCGTTCATCGCCGCCGTGTTCGCGATGCAGGGCTTCGGCATCCTGGCTGGTGGCATTGTCACGCTCATCATCTCGGCCGCGTTCCGGGCAGGGTACCCCGCCCCGGCGTACCAGGTCGACGCGCCGTCGTCCACCGTGCCGCAGGCGGACTACGTCTGGCGCATCATCCTCATGCTAGGCGCCATGCCGGCGCTACTCACCTACTACTGGCGGATGAAGATGCCGGAGACGGCGCGGTACACCGCGCTGGTGGCCAAGAACGCCAAGCAGGCCGCCGCGGACATGTCCAAGGTGCTCCAGACGGAGATCGTGGACGAGCAGGAGAAGCTGGAGGGGATGGTCACGCGCGGCAACAGCTTCGGCCTCTTCTCCCGTGAGTTCGCGCGACGCCACGGGCTCCACCTCCTCGGCACCGCCTCCACCTGGTTCCTCCTCGACATCGCCTTCTACAGCCAGAACCTGTTCCAGAAGGACATCTTCACAAGCATCAACTGGATCCCCAAGGCGCGCACCATGAGCGCGCTCGAGGAGGTGTTCCGCATCTCCCGCGCCCAGACGCTCATCGCGCTCTGCGGCACCGTGCCTGGGTACTGGTTCACCGTCGCGCTCATCGACATCGTCGGCCGCTTCGCCATCCAACTGATGGGATTCTTCATGATGACCGTGTTCATGCTCGGCCTCGCCGTGCCCTACCACCACTGGACCACGCCGGGGAACCACATCGGATTCGTGGTCATGTACGCCTTCACCTTCTTCTTCGCAAATTTCGGGCCCAACAGCACAACCTTCATCGTGCCGGCGGAGATCTTTCCGGCGCGGCTGCGGTCGACGTGCCACGGCATCTCCGCCGCCGCGGGGAAGGCCGGCGCCATCATCGGCTCGTTCGGGTTCCTGTACGCGGCGCAGGACCCGAACAAGCCAGACCACGGGTACAAGGGAGGGATCGGCGTGCGCAACTCGCTGTTCGTGCTCGCCGGCTGCAACATGCTCGGGTTCATCCTCACGTTCCTTGTGCCGGAGTCCAAGGGGAAGTCGCTCGAGGAGGTGTCCGGCGAAGCGGAAGAAAGCGAGGGAACCGGTGGCGTGGTTCCTTCTCGGCCGTCTGAGTCCGATATGGCGTAGAGTGTGGGAATGCGTATGGGAGATGCTGCGTAGGTTTACTTGTTTTCGTTTTCCCATGCAAGTCAAAATGGTGCCTTATTTTGTATTACACCGAAAATAGTATTTATTTTTTGAGTAAATTTTACAAAACTACATGTATTTTATCAAAAGTATCACAAAACTTTACATTTAAGTCATATTTTTATAAAAATACATATTTTATATCTAATTTATCACAAAACTACAAATTTTATATTTAATTTATTACAAAACTACACATTTTATACGTATGTTTCTGATATTACTATAACAAATCTGTAATTTTTTGAAATTTTAGTTTAAATATGTAGTTTTGTGATAATATAAGTAAAATATCTATAATTTTGTGAAATTTACTCAACCTTTTTTGTTTTGTGCTTTATTACACTAAGTAGTACATGCGGTACATTTGGATGTTAAACAAGAAGGGAATTATTTGTTCCACTACTACAAATGGACTTCAACGATGAAACATGACATTTCAGATAAATAATATTTTTAAGGATACCATGTTCCTTATTGTTCCTGATTTTTCTTGTCTGATTATACCCTATTTTGATTTTGATTTTGCCTAAAAAGAATATGACCCTCCAACAATAATATATGATTTTTAAAAGGCAGATTATATGGTAGATTCAAATAAACGTGGCCGCAGGGTTTACCAAACTAGTGAAAATCAACCGGTTTTGTGATTTTCGGTGAAACCAGTCTAGCTCAGTTTTACCGGATAACCGGTTTTCGGTTTAAAAAATTAAAAAAATTGACTGGTCAAACCGAGTGATAAATCGGAAAAAACATGAAAAATCGCTCAAGCTGATTTGGTTTCAAATTAAAAAAAATCGCTCGGTAAACCGGTAAAACTGAACGGTTTTCTCTTAAAAATTTGATTTTCAAATTTATCTAATTTTTTACGATTTACTGTAATGGTTCTTTTGATTTTCGCAAAAACTGGCCACGGTTTTCAAAAGCCAAATAATTTTTGAAACCCTAGTGAGCTATCTATTTGCACGGATCTGTTTTTGTACCTACTAGAAGGTAAAGGCTCTATCATAATTATGTAAAATAATGCAAATGACATGTTTAGACATTAAATCCTTCGTTTAGGAAATATACACCATATATTAACCGGTTTGGAAAGTTACAGCTGGTGGTCACTTTTTTTCATTTTTTTAAGCCACATTGTAACATTTTATATGGACAGAAGATTAAAAAAATTAAAATTTTGAAATAACTATAAAAATTTGAAAAAAATGAAAAATTGAAAACCAACTGAACACCGGTCCAATTGATTTGGATCAAAATTTAAAAAATTGAAACTAGAAAAACCGATCAATTTACTGTAGTATTTTTTCTATTTTCCTGATTTATCTATTTGTTGCAATTTTTATGGTTTCTATATCGGTTGACGTTGATATTATATTTCATTTTTTTTCTTTTTTAAAATTCAATAGCTCAGATTAAATCAGTGGTTCCCCTCATATGAGCGGAGGGAAGGGGAGTTGATTTACTTAGCGGGCCTCTAATACAGTGGTTTATTGCTAATCTTCTTTCGTACATAATGTCAAAAAGCCATCTTAAAATATATCGCGTGGACAAATCTTCAAAACGTAAGTGTCGCACATGCACGACACGTACCGATGCAAACATACGGAGTGCTGTTTATCATATACCACTAGTACTTTTCCTCTTTTTTTTTTTAATTTTGCGACGAATCATATACTAGTACTTAATAGGACGAAAACACTAATTAAGCGGTCTCGTCATCATCGACGGCCTCCTTGGATGACGACCTCCTTGGATATCTCTTCGTGTGATAGACCCTTGGACTCCGGCACGAGCAGCGTCATAAGCATACCAAGGAAGTTGGTCCCGGCGAGCACGAACAGGGTGTTGCGGATGCCGATGCCGGGCGAGTAGCCAGGCTCTGGGTTATGCGGGTCTTGTGCAGCATACAAGAAGAGGAACGCGCTGATGATCGCGCCGACCTTGCCTGCCGCCGCCGAGATGCCGTGGCACGTGGACCTTAGCCGCGCCGGGATGATCTCCGCCGGTACAATGAATGTGGTGCTGTTGGGTCCAAAGTTGGCGAAGAAGAAGGTGAAGCCGTACATGACCACGAACCCGATCTGGTTCCCCGGGGTGGTCCAGTGGTGGTACGGCACGGCGAGGCCGAGCATGAAGACGGTCATCATGAAGAATCCCATCAGCTGGATGGCGAAGCGGCCCATGACGTCGATGAAGGCGACGTTGAACCAGTAGCCGGGAATGGCGCCGCAGAGCGCGATCAGCGCCTGAGCGCGCGCGATGCGGAACACCTCCTCGACGGCGTTCATGGTCCGGGCCGGCGGGATCCACCCGACCATGGAGAAGATGTCCTTCTGGAACAGGTTCTGGCTGAAGAAGGCGACGTCGAGAAGGAACCACGTGCTGGTGATGGCTAGGAGGTGGAGTCCGTGACGGCGCAGGAACTGCGTCGAGAAGAGCCCCCACTCTTCGCCGGCGCTGCTTCCGCCTTGCACATGTCGGCCGTACTCCACGTTGTCCTCAACGATCTCGGTGTTGAGCACCTTGGACATGTCAGCGGCGGCCAGCTTCTCATCGCGCGCGATGAGCGCGGTGTAGCGCGCCGTCTTCGGCATCTTCATGCGCCAATAGAAGGTGACCGCTGCCGGGACGGTGCCGAACATGAGGATGACGCGCCACACGTGGTCCGCCTCCGGGACCAGCGACGCCGTGGGGACGTCCTGGTACGACGGCGCCGGGTACGCGTTGTTGAAGCCATCGGACACCACGAGGGACACAACGGCGCCGAACAGGATGCGGAACCCCTGCATGGCGAACACGGCCGCGATGAACGCGCCGCGGGTCCTCGTGTTCGCGTACTCGGCCATGATGGTCGCCGACAGCGGGTAGTCCCCGCCGACGCCGAATCCCAGCCAGAACCTGAAGAAGCAGAGCGTGGTGATGACGCCCTTGGCCGTGCGCCCGAACGAGAGCCCCGACGCGACGGAGGATACCACCATGAGGACCAGCGTGAAGCCGTAGACGCTCTTCCGGCCGAGCATGTCGCCCAGCCAGCCGAAGAAGAGCTGGCCCCCGTCAGCGTGCCGCACAGCGCCACGCCGGTCACGGACGCCGACACCTCCGGCGGCAGGATGCCGGGGTCGGGGCTGCTGAGGTCGGTGGTGTGGCAGACGCGGCCGAGAAGCTTGGAGACGAGGGTGATGCAGAACAGGTCGTACGCGTCCGTGAAGAAGCCCAGGCCCGCGATCAGTATGGCCAGGAAGCGGTACCACTGCGTCTTCGCCTGGTCTAGCGTCGTGAGCACGTTGAGCTTGCCGGTCGCCATGGTGAGTCGTGAGTGGTGACTGACTGATCACTGGTGAGTTCAAGAAGCTGAAGTGTTTACGAAATCCTTGACAGTAACAGCAAAAGCTGAAACTGAAAGATAACTTGCGCGATCCCATTCGCTTATCTCGCGATGAAAGTGCCAGGAAATTAAGATCCTCGCGTAGAAAACAAAGCTCGCTTATCTCGTGATTAGCCCAAGGTTAACATGGCGACACTGCGCAGATCGCATTCCGACAACACGCTAATTTTGGAAGCAGCATATGTGTCGGCGTTCTGACCATCGGCACAATACGAAAATACAATTGCAGGAGTGATGTGCCTTCGTATTCGATATGGTTTTGTCTACGAGAGACTCTCAAAAGGGTTTTTTACTTGGTTTGAGTCACTCGAGCGGTGTAATACTTTACGTCCAGAGATAAGATTATCGCGATGATAAAAGTACAAGGGGTTCGGATTCTCTCTTCGCGAGAGGATCCGATGCGGATCGAGAGTGCTCGGAGCACGTATGAGTAGGGTTACTCGCGAGAAGGGACGCGAGAGCTCTGGAAACGGGCTGTGTTTGCTTTCTTTCTACTGCTCGTTTTCTTTTGTGTTCGTTCTCTATCGCCCTCCGGACCCTCTTTATATAAGGCGGTCTGGGGTTATAGGATAGTGGGCCCTACGTGATTCTGTCGTCTCGCTGATAGGTAGGTCTTTTACTGTCGTCGCCATCATTTGCTTTGCCCATACGCGGGCGTGGCCCGTCACGTCGCACGCAGCGACGGGCACTGTAGCGCCTGTCCGACACTGTTGTGTCAGCCACAGTGCCGTTGAGTCTTGTCCATTGACTGCTGCGGCTTCTGCTGAAGTGTCATCGTGGTGAAACTCGTCCCGTCCCGTCAGGGCGGTTGCCGGTTGGCCATCGGAGTAAATACGTCATAATGTCGTATCTACCTCTCAGGGATCGGTCTCCCCGGGGGTCAGTCTTCGAAGGTCGGCGTCTCCGTGTCTTGATGCTGTTTTCGTAGATCGCCTTGGGGGTCGGACCGCATGCCCGAATGCTGCCGTTCGACCCCTAACTCGGGGTCTTACATGTACGAGTGCGGACTGTCAAGTATCCAGGGTACATGATCCCGACAGTAGCCCCCGAACCTAACGCCGTTTGTGACCTCTAGTCGAGGCGGCGCTGTGCTGGTCGTTCCCGAGGCCTGTTTTGATCTTACGAGAGCACGCGAGTGCGCCCGTAGGGCGGAGCCCTCGAGCCCTCGAGCGATCCGAAAGATCGGTTGTGGGCTAAAGCGCTGTGCGAACCATTATTTGTCGATGGTTGATCCTACGGGGGCGCGCGAGCGCGCCCGTAGGGCGAAGCCCCTGAGCGATCTGAAGAATCGGTCGTGGGCTGAAGCGCTGTGCGAACCATCATCCGTCGGATACATATGAGCGTGCTCTATGGGTCCAGCCTTCGAGCCCGAAGGCGATCCGGAGGGCTGGCCACGCGTCGTTCCAACTGTCGAGGTCGGGCCGAGGTCGCTTTCGGTCTTTTATTTGGTAAGACGTCTAGGACGGGCTAGTTCGATGTGGTCCCTGCCCATGATCAGCATCGCGCCTAGGCTAAGGCCATGATCAGCGCCCGATCGTGTGAATCAGCTACGCAGCCTCGGCTGTCGATTAGCCGACTGTAGGGAGTTTCGTTTGCGTGCACGCGTCGTTTCGATCGTCGGGGTCGGACGGAGGTCGTTCTCAGACTTTTGTTCAGTAGGACGCCTAGGACGGGCCGGTTCGATGCGGGCCCTGTCCATGATCAGCATCGCGCTTAGGCCTGCGGCCATAATCAGCGTCTGAACGTGTGAATCGGCCACGTGGCCTCGGCTTGTCGATTAGCCGGTCGTGGGAAGCTTTGTTCGCATGCTTCCCTTTATTCGGATGCACCATGACGGTCACAGGAATCGGATGGCTTCCGCACCTCCATGTGGAGGGCGATCGGACCGTTCGAGAATTTCAATCGCCGACTGATCCGGGCGGTTAATTTGAATTCGAATGGACGGCATCGGTGACGCAGCAGCCGTCTTGTCAGAGTAACGTTGTCGCCCTGGCCGCAGCGGATGCGGCGAGGTGTGGCTCATGCCTGCTCATCAGTGGGTCGGGTGCGCATCGGGGCGCGAGCCCAAGATCGCGCAGTTACTCCCACGATCGATCGTCGGCGGCGCAGTCACTGCGCGGGCTGTTTAAAAGGAGGAGTGAGGTAACTTCACATTTTCACCCAGCCTCCTTGCTTCGTCTTGAGCCTCCTGTCGCGCGCTAGCTCGTTAGCTCCGCCTTTCACCTTAGCGTCGTTAGGTCTGGCGATCGCCGCCGTTTTCATTCGCATTCTCCCCGTGCTCGTCGTCGTCATCCTCACGATGTCCGAGTGGGAGCCTTTGACCATCGACGGTGCCTTGCTCACGAGGTGGAGCGTCGTCGGGATGATCCCGCCGAAGGAGTCGGCGGGTTGGGTGGCCGGCTTTGGTCACGTCATGCCCGCTCTGCCGCCCAGGAAGATCGTCAGCTTCTTGGCGTACCATGAGCGCGGGCTGGGGCTGCCGGTCTCGAACTTCTTTCGGGGTGTTCTCAACCAGTACGGCGCTCGGCTTCACCAGCTTGCGCCAAACGGGGTCCTCCATGCCTCCATCTTCGCGACGCTCTGCGAGGCGTTCCTAGGCATCTGGCCCAGTCTTCTGTTGTGGAGATATTTCGTCCTCGTCAGTCTCCAGACGTCGAAGGAGATTGAGTCGATAAACGCGTCGGCGGCGTTAGCATCATGCTCCGGATCAAGGAGTCCTAAGAGTACATCGAGGTCGACTTGAAGACCTCGTTGAAGGGCTGGAGGAAGTCCTGGTTCTACATCAACAACGCCGACCCCTAACTCCTGCCCTTCGAGGACTTGGTGCCTGAAGTGACGGGGTCGTGGAAGTCAAAACTCTCGGCGGCCGAGGTCGAGTCGATTCGGCCGCACCTGGTGGCGATCCGACGCCTTCGGGAACAGGGGCTGACTGGGACGACGGTCTTCAGCGTCGCCATGTGACGTTAGATCATGCCGCTGCGCCGCCGAGTCCACGCATCGAAGAGTACGAGAGGTCGGACGACGAGACCTGCGAGGTACGCGGTCGGCCTCTCTCGGACAAGGGCGTCCTCGCTCGAACCTCGACGGTCTTTAGGGACGCCGAGGGCAGCATCAATCGGGGGCCTCGTTCCCTCGACTGGGATCACCGCCAGCTGGTAAGCGAAATCTTCGTGTCGTACTAGTCATCGTCGCGTGGAGTTCACCGTTGGTTACTTTCGGGGTCCGCCGGTGGTCGTAGCTATGACCGATGATGCAACCAACTCTGCCGGCGCGCAGCAGCGAAGAGCTGAGTCCAGTTCTGCGACAGCGCCGAGGCCGAGGAGGAACAGCAGGAGGCGGAAGGCAAAGTCTCGGTTCCTGGTCTACTTGTCCAGTGGTTCAGGGCCCGCGGCTTTAGTTGTGTAGCCGGCGGCGGGGCAAGGCGTGGCCGCTCTGTAGCAAGCGGCCGCAGCGGCAGCGGCTGAGGCTTCGGTCCCTTTCGAGGGTCTCAGCTCCTCGTCTGACGAACGGGTGGAGCAGGGGTCGGTAGCCAAGAGAGCAACGGTCGACCCCTTGGAGGCGGTGGCCGTCAGTTCCAGAAGCCCAGTCGACTCCCCGCCTCGGGCGGCCGAGATGGCCACGGCGGAGCCGGCTCAGGCAACGACGGTTCCCGCTATGCGGGAGAGCTTGCCCCCACGTCGCCCGATCATTCAGGTTCGTCGACGGTCAGCGAGGTGAGCCTTTGGTGGCTCTTTCAAAATTTGTGTTTCTTGGATTTCAACTGAGCTCCTTCGTAATCAAGGCTCCAACGTCGGTGGGGGCGCCACGAGAGGTCTCCACTCCGGCGCTGACAAGGGGACTGACGGCCGGCGTGTCGGTCGCCGGCACCAATGGCGAGGACCGGGGCGGGGCGCTGAGCCCCAGGAGCCTGGAGCACCCAAGCATGGAGGACGCCGAGGAGACCGTGCTCCCGGCCCTCGAGGGTCGAGCCAATACCGAGGAGGCGGCTGAAGAGAGGTCGGATTCCTCCCCCGCGCCCGACGCTGGAGAGGCCGAGGGGACGGAGCTACCGACGCCGTCACCACCGACGGCGCTTGCCGAGGATGTGGCGGCTCCATCATCCTCAGCTGCGCTCGTCGTTGGGCACAGCTTGAGCGAGGTGGCCCTCGGCAAGATGCCGTAAGTCGTCGGGACGTCAGACTCCGCAACTTCAGCGAGGGATGCCGGGGCCATTGGCGGGGTGCGGGAATTGACAACGCCGACGGCTGCCTGGACGATCCCCAGGAGGGGGCCTCTTCTGCTTGAAGGGGCTGCTGATGGGTTCGACTGCCTCATGGACCGGGTGGGTGACGCTCGGGCGCTCAACATGAGGTTAGCCGTCGGCCTCCGTCAACCGCTGGGGGTCACCGAGGAGGTCGACGCCATTTTTGACGAGGCGCACTTCCTCGAGTGTCGGGTGAGTCTTCAGACTTCGCGTTTTTCGTTTCTGATTTCCGTAGTCTTCGGGCTGACAGTCTTTTCGCAGGACAACCTTCGAGCGGCCTTGGGTCGTCCCCCGCGCGGATTCGTCGCCTAGGCCGAGGTCAACGCTCTGCGGGCGGAGCTGGCGAAGGCCTGGGCCGCATCGGGGGAGACGGCGGCCGACCTGCAGTCCCAGCTCCTCGCCGCTCAGGAGT
>BCLG01000121.1:240021-256893 GCA_001602295.1 Zoysia matrella
CGGAGGCGGCGGCCTCCGACGCCCGGGCTAGCCAGGTCGCAGCGGTCGTCGAGCAGGCCCACCGCACGGTCGTCGGTAAGTCGAATCGTATTCGTCCGACTTCGGCGTCGGGTTTTAACTTGTGGGGGTGCAGGGCTTCGTTGTCAAGCCGCCGAACACGACACCGAGATGCGGCTCTTGGGGCTCCTCCATCAACACGCCGAGGGGGCCCGCTTGATCCTAGAGCAGATGGCCCGCGTCGTAAAGGAGGAGTGCGATCGTGCCTTCGAGCAGGTCGACCTCCTGAGGTCGAAGCGGATCGTGCTGCAATCCGAGGTCGAGCAGGCAACGACGGAGTTGGAGCGGATCCGCCAGGAGGCCGTCGGGGTCCTGAAGGAGCTCTCGGCGGCCCAAGTCCGGAATGAGCGGCTCCGGAAGAGACTCGACCGGACGGGTGGGCCGCCGAAGCCGCCGAAAAGGAATGAGACGGTAAGGGTGAACCCCTTCTGACTCGGTTTTGTAGTTTCGAGTTGTTTTTTTTGACGGTTTTGATCCTAGGCTTGGCGAGCGAAGTTCAGACCCTGAGGTCGATGGGCTTGAGCCTTTTGAAGAAGTTGTACTTCGACGTGTCGGACTCTGTCCCGACGGGGGTCCTTATGCACGCCCTTCATCAGCTCCCGGAGGTCGTCACCGACGTCACCATGAGGGCGCTGGAGGACAGGTCCACGATAGCCCTAGCCCTGGCCCGCTCCCATTATCCGGACGCGGACTTCGGCAGGGTTGTCGAGGGCTTCGCATCCGGCTACTCAGATGAGCAGCTGGATGTGTTATCGGTGGAGATGCTGGAGCCCGGAGCGAAGGCCGTCGCCGACCTCTGGACGAAGAACTTCTTGCCTAAACGGTTCGGCTCGTTCCCCTATGTATAGAGTTAGGTTTGTAAAAAACGTCGTGTAATGAAAGATACCGATTGAGAAATTGTCATTGAACGAACAAATTCGAGTTTCCGACCCCCCTTCGCTAGTTGCGACTGTTTTTCGCGCACCGTTGGGCATTCAATCAAAGGAACGAAACGAGTATAGCTCGTAGGGTCGGGTGTCAAGCCCGATACGGCCGTAGAGCGTCATCGACTCCCGATCGTAGATGTTATAGCCGTAGGGAAGCTTCGAATAAAAAACGCGCGCGAAGTTCGTGTTTAGGGATTACCCGCGAGCTTGGCGCAGGTCGGGGATCCGACCCCGAGGAAACAAAACGGGAACCCAACCCCAGACAAAATAAACGCGGATTCAAGTTTTCGACCCCTTTTGCTGCTTGCGACTGCTTTTTCGCGTCTCGTTGGGCATCAATCACACGAACGGGTCGAGTATAGCTCGTAGGGTCGGGTGTCAGGCCCGATACAGCTGTAGAGCGTCATCGGCTCTCGATCGTGGATAGTGTAACCGCGAGGAGACTTCGAACAAAAAGCGTGCGAAGGTTATCGCTCTAGGGTCGCCCGCGAACTCGGCGCGGGTTGGGGATCTGACCCCGAAGAAACAAAAACGAAGTGAAAAGAACATAAAGTGTTAACGGGGAGCGGGGCCCCGGCATAAAAAATCGAAAAACGATGAGCGAGGTCGGACATTTCGACGCTCGAGAGGGCGGAGGCGAGTAGCCCCAAGGTGCGGGGTGTGGCCGAGACGGCTACGGATCGTAGCCCAAAAACGATGAACGGGAGTAAGTTGCAAGAACTTAACTGTTTTTATTAGGTGTAGAACCTTCGGAGGTTTTCGATGTTCCATGCGTTCTCGAGTTCTCGGCCTTCTTCGGTCGCCAGCTTGTAAGCACCGGACCTTAAGATGCGTTTGATTACAAAGGGTCTCTTCCAGGGGGGCGACAACTTGTGCTGGTCGGCTTTCATTTGCACCCTTCTCAGCACCAGATCTCCGACGTTCAGCGCCCGACCCTTGACGCGCCGAGCGTGCAGTCGTCGTAGCCTTTGCTGGTACTTGACGGAGCGTAGGAGGGCGACTTTGTGCGCTTTTTGTAGTTGGTCGAGATTGTCTTGCAGCGTGACCTGCGACCTTTCCTCGTCGTAAGCTCGGACTCGCGGAGAGTCGTAGTCGAGGTCGATTGGCAGCATCGCTTCTGCTACGAACGTCATGAACGACGTGAACCTGGTGCTTCTGTTGGGGGTCGTTCGCAGACCCCAGAGGACCGAAGGGAGTTCGCTCACCCGTTGTCTAGCTGTCTGCTTGACGGAGTCGTAAATCCAAGGCTTCAGCCCTTGGACTATCATTCTGTTCGCCTGTTCGACCAGCCCATTCGTCCTTGGGTGCGCCACGGAGGCGAAGTCCAAGCGAATGTGATACTCATCGCAAAATTCCAGAATTGCTGACCGGTGAATTATGCGTCGTTGTCGGTGATGATGGAGTTTGAAACCTCGAACCGACAGATGATGTTGCGGATGAACCCGACTGCCCGAGTTGAAGTGATCTTGGCACCGGCTCAGCATCGATCCTCTCGGTGAACTTGTCGACGGCGACGAAAAGATGGGTGAGACCGCCGGGTGCCCTTTTGAACGGTCCGAGGATGTCAAGTCCCTAGACAGCAAAGGGCTAGGCAATCGGAATCGTCTAGAGCTCCTGGGCCGACAGGTGTGTCTGCCGCGCATAGAACTGGCAACCTTGGAAGGCTCGGACGAGCTTTTTGGCGTCAGCCACTGCCGTCGGCCAATAGAAACCTTGGCGGAAGGCCTTGCCGACGAGGGTTCGGGTCCGGCGTGGTGACTGCAGATGGCCGAGTGGATATCGTCGAGCAGGTGCATGCCCTCCTCCTGAGGGATGCAACACTGCAATATACCACTCGTGCTTCGTTTGTAGAGCTCGCCGTTCGAAATGACGTAGGCCTTGGCCTGTCGTGTGACCTTCCTGACTTCGTTGGGGTCTGCCGGAAGAGCGCTGTGTTGAAGGTGAGGGAAGATATCGCGAGACCAATCGGGGCCAGGGCCATGACCTCTGCCCTCGGGCCTGGGGTCGGCTCACCGCTCGTGCTCTTGGTGGGCAGACCCTTGACGCTCCTGATGGAGGGTTTGGTGAGGACTTCGAGGAAAACGCCGGCGGGGATCGGCTCACGCTCCGAGCCCAACTTGGCAAGGGCGTCGGCGGCCTCGTTGTCTCGACGTAGAACGTGATGGAGTTCGAGCCCATCGAACTTGTCTTCGAGTTTGCGAACCTCTTGACAGTAGGCCTCCATCTTCGAATCTCGGCAGCTGGAGGTCTTCATGACCTGACTGACGATTAGCTCGAAATCGCCCTTGACGTAGAGCCACTGAACGCCGAGGGTGATGGCCATTCGTAGGCCATAGAGGAGCGCCTCGTACTCGGCCGCGTTGTTGGATGCGCGAAACTGCAGCTGTAGTACGTAGCGGAACTTGTCTCTCTTTGGGGAGATTAGGACGACCCTAGCCTTGCGCCCTTGAGCATGCAGGACCCATCGAAGTATATCGTCCAGTACTCGACGCTGCCAGGGGCCAGCGGTTCCTGAGCCTTGGTCCACTCGGCGACGAAGTCAGCCAGGGTCTGGGACTTGATGGTCTACCGAGGAACGAAGACGACATCGAGCCCCATGAGCTCCATGGCCCACGTGGCTATGTTCCTGACCATGTCTTTGCCGCTGACGATCTCCTTGAGTGAGAAGCCGGTGACCACTTGGTCGGAGTGGCTCGTGAAGTAATGCCGTAGCTTGCGGCTCGTGATGAGAACGGCGTAGATCAGCTTCTCCACCAGGGTGTACCGAGTCTTGGCGTCGGCCAACACCTCGCTGATGAAGTAGACAGGACGCTAGACAGATAGAGCCCGACCCTCCTCGCTCCGTTCGACGACGAGGATGGTGCTGATGACTTTCGAAGTGGCCGCAATATAGAGGAGGAGGGTCTCCCCTAGGGTCAGGGACATAAGGATTGGCGGTGATGAGAGCAAGGTTTTGAGCTGTTCGAAGGCTTCCTGGGCCTCGGTAGTCCAGGTGAACTGCTCTGCTTTTCGTAGCAGCCGGTAGAAAGGCATCTCTTTTTCCCCGAGCCTCGAGATGAAGCGACTGAGGGTTGCCAAGCATCCAGTTAGCCTTTGGACACCCTTGACGTTGTTGATGGGCCCGAGGTTGAGGATGGCGGAGATCTTCTCGGGGTTCGCTTCAATCTCCCGTTCGAAGATGATGAAGCCAAGCAATTTGCCCGAGGGCACCCCGAAAATGCATTTTTTGGGGTTCAGCTTGATTCGATAGCGTCGGAGGTTTGCGAACGTTTTCTCTAGATCTTGGACGAGGTCGGAGGCCCACCGAGTCTTGATTACGATGTCGTCGACGTAGAGCTTCAGATTTTGACCCAGCTGGTCCTGGAAACACTTCTGCAAGCAGCGCTGGTACGTGGCACCGGCGTTTTTGAGCCCGAACGGCATCATGACTTAGCAGAAGGATTCGAAGGGCGTGATGGAAATCTGGTGATATCCAGAATACGCATCCAGGAAGCTGAGGGTTTCTCACCCGACGGTGGAGTCCACCACTTGATTGATGCGCGGGAGAGGGAAAGAGTCTTTCGGGTTGGCCTTGTTGAGACTCGTGTAGTCAACGCACATTCTCCATTGCCTAGTCTTCTTTTTCACCATTACAGGGTTGGCTAGCCACTCGGGGTGGTAGACCTCTTGAATAAACTTGGCGCCTAAGAGCTTCGTCAATTCTTCTCCGATGGCCCAGGGCTTTTTGTCGTCGAAACGCTAGAGTCGTTGCTTGATGGGCCAGGAGCCCGCGATAATGTTAAGGAAGTGCTCGGTGACTTCTCTCTGGATGTCGGGCATGTTCGAGGGTAACCAGGCGAAAACGTCTCGATTTCGAAAGAGGAAGTCGACGAGCGCGCTTTCTTATTCGCAGGAGAGCGCTGTTCCGACGCTGACCTTCTTGAAAGAGTCGACGGGCTTGAAGGAGATCGAAGATGTGGCCCTAGAGTCAAGCGTGGGGTCCGACTCCTTGGCCCTGCGGATCTCGTCCAGCTGGGCCGAGCCAGATCGGGCGACGGCCAGCTCGAAGCTTTCCTGCTCACACGCCAGAGCGTGTTGGAAGCGCGACGAGACCGTGATGACACCTTTCGGTTCGGACATCTTCAGCTTCAGGTAGACGTAGTTGGGGATGGCTATGAACTTTGCGTAGCAAGGCCGACCCAAGATGGCGTGGTAGGCGCCGGTGAAGTCGAGCACCTCGAAGGTGAGCGACTCACTCCGAAAATTGCTCTGGTCATCGAATGTCACGGGGAGCGTGATCTGCCCGAGGGGCGTTGCGTAGCCCCCGGGGACAACTCTGTGAAACGAAGCGTGGCTTGGGCGGAGATCGGCCTCCCTCAGCTTCATCACCCGGAAGGCGTCGGCGTAGAGGATGTTGAGGGCGCTCCCTCCATCCGTGAACACCTTCGATACACGTACAGAGCCGACAATAGGGTCGAACACCAGCGGGAGGCGCCCGGGTTGCGGGACATGGTTCGGGTGGTCGGCCCGGTCGAAGGTGATCGGGGCCTCGGACCACTGGAGGTAGCGAGGGACCGCGGGGTTGGCCGTGTTGACCTCCCGTCAGGTCCTCTTTCGATGGCCACGAGATTCGAAATAGGCCGCGTGACCGGCAAAGATCATCAGGCAGTCTTCCAGCTTGTGGAAGGCTGCGCCGGCGTCGTCCTCGGCCCCCTTGGCTCGGGGGTCAACTGTGGCCGCCGAGGAGTCGGGTTGAAATCCGCTCCTGAAAAACCTCCTTGCCAAGTGGCAGTTTCGGAGGGTGTGCTTGACCGGCACGGAGTGGTTGGGGCCGGGCCGGTCAAGCATATTCTCAAAGTGACCATCGTGATTGGCTGGCTTCTTGGTCGGGGGTCGGTCCGGCCGGTCGGCAGCGGCCACAAAGTCGTCGTCGTGGCGCCGACCCTTCCCCTTCTTGCTGCTCGAGCTGCCGCCACCTCGCTCGTTGCGGCGGTCGGCAGGCTGGTCGCGGTCGGTCCCGAACCTTCCCTCCTTCGCTTGACTGCGGTCGAAGTTGGCCTATACGGCCTCCTCCCCGGTGGTGAAAGTCATGGCGATGTCGAGGAGGTCTCGAGCCATCCGAGGGTTCCTCCGACCTAACTTGTGGACGAGCGTCTTGGACGTCATGCCGCAGGTGAAGGCGTTGATGACATCGGCGTCTCAAACGTCCGGGAGCTCGTTGCGCTTTCGCAAAAAGCGCTGGATGTAATCCCGGAGCGACTCGTCGGGCTCCTGCTTACAATTCTTAAGGTCCTAAGAATTACCTACGCGCGTGGAAGTCCCTTGAAAGTTGCCGACGAAAATGCGGCGTAGGTCACTCTAGTCCTGGATGCAGCCTTCGGGGAGGTGCTCGAGCCATCCTCGGGCCGAGTCGGTGAGGAAGAGCGGCATGTATTGGATGGAGAACAGGTCGTCCGCTCCTTCGGTCCTGCAGACGAGAAGGTAGTCCTCGAGCCAGTGGAAGGGGTTCGTCTCCCCGTTGTAGCGGCTGATGGTGGTCGGAGCGCGAAACCTTTGTAGGAATCTCGTGTGCCGTATGAGCGATCCGAACGCTCTGGGCCCGACCCCGTCAGGGCTTGGGCTTCTGGAGTCGAGGGAGCCGTGTTGGTAGTAGCGGTCGAACGAGTGCCTCCGTCGAGACTCGGCGCGAAGCTCGCTCCTCGCCTGCCGCGAGCGTCACAGTTGGGGCCGAGCCGTGGGTGGACCGACCCCATGTGATGTCGAGGGTTTCGTTCCTCGACTCGACTCGACTGTCGTACGTTGGGCTTCGCTGTTCTTGGGATCGGCGGTTGCTTCTCATGCTGGGGCCGGAGAGACGCTTCTGGTTGTTGAAGCGCACTGCCAAGGTAGAAGCGTATGCGGTCGTACACTTCCCTTAGCGCTGGGTCCTCGGGAGCAGCGGTCTCGTCAAGGACGCACGCTGCTGCCGCGAGGTTCTCGAGCGGGGTGTCGAAAGTCAGCGGTCCTCCAGCTACGAGCTGCTGGTAGGTGGACTGTCCCCGGGCTCGAGCAGCGTCGCTGGGACCGGCTGCAACCTTGCCTCGAGGCTCGGGGCTGCCAGTCCGTCCTGGAGGCGGCCGGACCTGGCCAACGGTGTCCACCGCGGGGCGCGGGGACGGGTTGGCGCTTGGTGTGTTGCTGGGAGTCACCGGTTCCGCGCCTTTAGGGGCGTGAAGAGTGAAGCACTCCCTCGATGGGTCGTGTCTCAGAATAAGATGGCTCTGTCGGCGCCGAGTAGGACGCCTCTTGCGTGGAGCCTGAAGGCGTAGCTCGCCGCCTTCGTTGGCGATGAAGTTCAGGCTTTCGAAGCGAAAGGCTTGCCCAGAGGTGAAAGTGGAGACTCGCCACGACCGGTCATCTCCGGTGACAGCGATCGTGAAGCCCCCGAAGCGAAGGTGAGAGACCGAAGTGTCTCCCACGACGGCAAAGTAGGAAGCCATCGAAAAGCCAAAACGAGTGCACACCAATAAAAACCCCCCTTCCTGGCGTGTCAACTGTCGGCGTTCTGACCACCGGCACAGTACGAAAATACGATTACGGGGGTGGTGTGTCTTCGTATTCGATATAGCCTAGTCCACGAGAGGCTCAAGAGGGTTTTTTACCTGGTTCGGGCCACCTCGAGCAGTGTAATACCCTATATTTAGGAAGTAGATTATCTCGATGATAAGAGTACAAGAGGTTCGGATTCTCTCTTTGCGAGAGGATCCGATGTGGATCGAGAGCGCTCAGAGCACGTATGAGTGGGGTTGCTCACGAGAAGGGACGCGAGAGCTCTAAAAACGGGCTGTGTTTGCTCTCTTTCTACTACTCGTTTTCTTTTCTGTTCGTTCTCTATCGCTCCCCGGGCCCTTCTTATATAGGGCGGTCCGGGGTTACAGGATGGTGGGCCCTATATGATCCTGTCATTTCGCTGACAGGTGGATCCTCCACTGTCGTCGCCATCATTCGCTTTGTCTATGCGCGGGTGTGGCTCGTTGTGTCGCACGCAACGGCGGGGACTGTAGCGCCTGTCCGGCACTGTTGTGTCAGCTACAATGCCGTCGAGTCTTGTCCATTGACTGCTGCGGCTTCTGCTGGAGTGTCGTCGTGGTAAAACCCGTCCCGTCCCGTCAAGACAGTTGTCAGTTGGTTGCCGGAGTAAATACGTCATAATGTCGTATCTACCTCTCAGGGGTCGGTCTCCTCGGGGGTCGGTTTTCGGAGGTCGACGTCTCTGTCTTGATGCGGCTTTCGTAGATCGCCTTGGAGGCCGAACCGCGCGTCCGAATGCTGCCGTCTAACTTCTAACTTAGGGTCTTACACGTACGAATACAGACCGTCAAGTACTCGAGATACATAATCTTCGACAATAAGTTCATATGTTCTCTATGTATTTTTTCCTGCGTCTAGATGCAATGTTTGGGGCACTGCTTGGGCGTGATCACTGACCTACTTCTGACGACCCACTGCCGTATTGCTATGGAGCATTGCAAAAGGTGACGTCGTTGGCGGAATGGCACCGAGTGTACGTCTTCTTTGACTGCTATGATCTTACAGGCTGAGCTCCAACTACCACCAGTCCACAACGGGGTTCCCATCGGAGTGATGGATGATCAATTGGTTTTTTTACTTGATGACTGGCTTGACTCCAGGCTGCAGTACATTTTCTCTCGTCTCACACTCAGCTTAGCAGCTAGCATGCCTTCACTCTGAGATGCAAATTAATAACCCTACCAAAATATAAGCATTTTTAAATTTAATCAAAGTTAAATTTTTATTATTTTAAATACTAGTAATATATAACTAATAACGTTTTGTCATATAAAAATTATATTTTTTGAATTTATCAAGAAATAACCTTTTAAAAAATATATTTTTACATTAAAAATTATGTAATTTGCTAGATATTATTAGAAAAAAATTAAAAAAATTGACATTATCTAAACTTAAAAATTTACTAGATATTGTGGAACGGAGGAGGTAGTAACCTAAAAATGAATTTGAGTGGCCAAGACAACGGAGCGAAATTTCTCTATTGACCGGTGTAGTAGACCCGTGGATGTTCTTGATTGGAATGCAGGCTACCTATACTGGCCGGCAGTTGGCAAGACTTCACTGCACTTGCCGTCCAGTCGTTCGCGGTAACGACACCAGCGTATTCCGCGAAGAAGACAAGAAGTTGCCGTTCGTTGACGGAAGACTGACTCAGAGGCAGGCTAGCCTAGCAGCAAACAACTTGCTTACACTACGATTTACATTGGAACGTTCATAAACTTATCAAAGAAATTTGAACTTATTTGTGATATTTGATAGTACCAACTTCTAACCATACTTAATTACATTTGGCCCAACCTTGCCACAGTTTCCAAAACAAGCAGTACTAAATCATAGAAGAGTGCGCATCATGCATACCAACGGTGTAATTAACAGTGTGTCATATACTACCAATCAAGCACAAAGCAAACAGAGAAACACTACTACTTGGAACAGTTGTCAAGCCGCCTCTTCGTCCTGGACGGTCTCCTTGGATATTTCCTCCAGCGACAATCCCTTGGACTCCGGCACGAGCAGAGTCATGAGCATCCCAAGGAAGTTGGTGCCGGCGAGCACGAACAACGCGTTGCGGATGCCGAAGCCGGGCGAGTAGCCGGCCTCCGGCTTGTGGGGGTCCTGCGCGGCGTACAGGAAGCCAAACGCACCGATGATCGCGCCGGCCTTGCCTGCGGCGGCCGAGATGCCGTGGCACGTGGACCGCAGCCGCGCCGGGAAGATCTCCGCCGGCACGATGAAGGTGGTGCTGTTGGGACCGAAGTTGGCGAAGAAGAAGGTGAAGCCGTACATGACCACGAAGCCGGTGTGGTGGCCGGCAGTCGTCCAGTGGTGGTACGGCACGGCGAGGCCGAGTATGAACACGGTCATCATGAAGAATCCCATCAGCTGGATCGCAAAGCGGCCTACGATGTCGATAAAGAGAACGGTGAACCAGTAGCCCGGGATGGTGCCGCAGAGCGCGATGAGCGCCTGCGCCCGCGCGATGCGGAACACCTCCTCGATGGCGTTCATGGTCTTGGCCGGCGGGATCCATCCCACCTTGGAGAAGATGTCCTTCTGAAATAGGTTCTGGCTGTAGAAGGCGATGTCTAGCAGAAACCAGGTGCTGGTGGTACCCAGCAGGTGGAGGCCGTGTCGGCGCAGAAACTGCGGTGAGAAGAGTCCCCAATCGTTGCCGACTGGGCCGGCGCTGGCGAGCTCGGCTTGGTCTTTGTCCTCCTCAATCTCCGTGTTCAGCACCTTGGACATGTCTGCTGCAGCCTGCTTGGCGTTGTGCGCGATGAGTGCAGTGTAGCGTGCAGTCTCCGGCATCTTCATGCGCCAGTAGTACGTGAGCGCTGCCGGGATGGTGCCGAACATGAGGATGATTCGCCACACGTAGTCGGCCTCCGGAACCAGCGACGCCGCGGGGTTGTCCTGATACGACGGCGCCGGGTACGAGTTCCGGAAGCCAGCGGACACCACGAGCGCGACGACGGCGCCGAAGAGGATGCCGAAGCCCTGCATGGCGAACACGGCGGCGATGAAAGCGCCGCGGGTGCGCTTGTTGGCATACTCCGACATGATGGTCGCCGAGAGCGGGTAGTCTCCGCCGATGCCGAATCCCAGCCAGAACCGGAAGAAGCAGAGCGTGGAGATGACGCCCTTCGCCGTGTGCCCGAACGAGAGCCCGGACGCGATGGAGCACACCACCATGAGGATCAAAGTGAAGCCGTACACGCTCTTGCGGCCGAGCTTGTCGCCGAGCCAGCCGAAGAAGAGCTGGCCGGCCAGCGTGCCGCACAGCGCGACGCCGTTCACGGCCGCGGAGACGTTGGGCGGCAGGCTGCCGGGGTTGGGGCTGTTAGGCTCGGCGTAGTAGAGGCGGCCGAGCAGCTTGGAGACGAGGGAGATGCAGAACAGGTCGTAGGCGTCCGTGAAGAAGCCCATGCCGGCGATCACGATGGCCATGAAGTGGTACCACTGCGTCTTCGCCTGGTCCAGCGTCGTCAGGACCTTGAGCTGACCGCCCGCCATGGTCGTCGCTACTCAAGGCACAGCCTCTCTTAACTGGACTGCTTTTTCCCTCTTGCTCGCCGATCTGCAGCGGCTGCAATACCGCGGTTATATAGAAGCTCTGAGCGAGAGACCACTTGTTCCGGAGTTGATTCCAGTGTTTCTTGCAAGAGCTAGGATCCTAGTCACCCATATGATGTTGCCTTGTGTTGTTTTTTTTCCTCGGTGTCTAGAAGTGTAGATTCGAGAGTCTCGTATCGAAGATTAAATCTGTGGTTTGGAAGTGATCAATACCTACGGATCCGGTCGTCAGAGTCGTGGAAGATGATCTGATTATCTGCTTTTTGTCGATGCGGTCCTTTATGCTAGGGCAGCGTCGATCGGTGGATAGAGCAGTGGCGTAGAAGTCACAGCGATATCGTCGATCTCCTGGTTACGGCGGTCGTTGTGACGGTGACGGCGGTGGTGCTTTCCGTCAGCACAGCGCCCCCTCACAGATCGGGTTTAAGGTTTGTCGGTGAGGTATGGTGGTACGAACGAACTCAGTTGTGAGTACCGGCCGACCTCACCTTTATTTATTGTGGCGCCGGTGACAAGAGCCCACCAGTCATATTGGGCTAGACGCTTCCGATCAAAGCGCGATTAGGTCAAAGGCCCATTTAGACCGTTGGACCAAAACGGGTGAAGATAAATTTCTAACATTCTCCCCTTTAATCTCACCTTATACTTTTATCTTTAATACTTTTTACCTTTACTCATTTCATTACAGATTAATGCATAAAACTGTCTCATCGTTACGATCAATCACCGATAGATTTAACAGCTATAATATATTTTTCTGTTCTGAAATAGTTACTATACATTTGGACATTTTTTAGTTCAAGAATCACAGGCTTTTCCTCAAACCCATGCCGGCAACATATTCAATGAATAATTTGGGTGGTAAGACTTTAGTAAGCGGATCCGCTAACATCTTTGCGGTACTTATATGTTCAAGACTTATGATTTAATCTCGAACATTATCTTTCATAACATAGTACTTTATGCCAATGTGTTTGGCAGTACCATTTGACTTATTGTTGTGGGCATATGTTACTGCGAGTTTGTTATCGCAGTACAATTTAAGTGGTCCATGGATGTCGTCAACTACTTTTAAACCGGGTATGAACTTATTAATCCAGTTCACCTTCCCCGTAGCCTCATAACATGCAACAAACTCGACATACATTGTAGACGATGTAATGACAATTTACTTTGAGCTTTTCCACGAAATAGCTCCTTCAGCGAGAGTAAACACATATCTGGATATAGACTTTTTATCATCTCTCGCATAATCAGAATCTGTGTACCTCACTATATGAAGTGAATCTGATATTCTGTATGTCATCATGAAGCCTTTTGTTCCTTGTAAATAGAGCAAGACTTTTTTTTATCAATTTCCAATATTTTATTCCAAGATTGCTCTGGAATCTGCCAAGTAACCCGATAACAAATGCTAAGTCAGGGCGTGTATATACTTGAGCATACTGTAAACTTCTAACAGCTGAAGCATATGGAACCGTTTTCATTTAATCTATCTCATACTGATTCTTGGGGCATTGAAAATCCCCATATCTATCGCCCTTAACTGTAGGTGCAGGTGATAGACTACATTTATGCATACCATATTTATTTAATACTTTTTCTATGTATGCTTTTTGTGACAGTCCCAATACCCCTTTGTTTCTATCTCGGTGAATTTCGATTCTTAGAACGAATGAAGCTTCACCAAAATCCTTCGTATCAAAGTTTGAGGACAAAATCTTCTTTGTCTTCGGTAGCAGACTGACGTCACTACTAGCTAGTAGGATATCATTCACAGACAGGACTAGGAAGATAAACTTTTCATCTTTAAACTTTGAGTAAACACAGTTATCCTCTATATTTTCTTTAAACCCAAATTTCTTTATCGTACTATCAAACTTCAAGTACCACTGTTTTGAAACTTACTTTAACTCATAAATCGATTTCTTTAGACGGCATTCTATTCTTTTATTTTTTTCTATAACAAAACCTTTTGGTTGTGCCATGTAAACAATTTCCTCTAAATCCCTATTAAAGAATGTTGTCTTTACATCCATCTGATGTAACTCTAAATCATAATGAGCCACTAGTGCCATTATGATTCTGAAAGAATCTTTACATGAGACTAGAGAAAAGGTCTCATTATAATCAATCCCTTCTCTTTGAGTAAAGCTTTTTACCACGAGTCGTACTTTATATCTTTCTACATTCCCTTGAGAGTCGAGTTTTGTCTTATAGACCTATTTACAGCCTACTGTTTTGGCTCTTTTAGAAATTACTTCCAAGTCACAAACTATATTAGTCTTCATAGACTTCATTTCCTCTTCCATGGCTTTAAGCCATTTTGAAGAGTTTTCACTTTTTATGGCTTCTTCAAATGAGGTGGGATCATCCTCGATTTGAAATTCTTCTGTCTGATAAACTTCATAGTTATCAAGAATAGCTGATCTTCTTACTCTTTGAGACCTCCTCGGGGTCTCTTCATTTTGTACATTTTCTGTTTGAGGCTATTTTTGCTCCCTCTCACCTGTGGTAATGGGTTCTATTGGATCCTGTAGAACAAGTTTCTCATTCCTATTTATTGTTGCCACAGGAAGAACAATAACAGATGCTTGCACCACAGTATCTCGCACTATCGGTGCAGCGACAGCAGGTAGTGATAAGAATAGCTTTTGAATCATTGGAGTAGGCGCGTACACCCGTTTCTCTTCAAGATCAATCTCTCGAGCTACCATGCTCCCCCTCATCATCTCATCCTCTAAGAAGACAACGTGTCTTGTTTCTACAAACTTTGTATGTCTGTCTAGACAGTAGAAGCGAAAATCTTTTGACTTTTCTGGGTAACCAATAAAATGGCAACTCACTGTTTTTATCTAGTTTTCTAAGATTTGAGTTAAATAATTTAACCTCAACTGGGCTCTCCCACACATATAAGTAGATTAATGAGGGAACTCTCTCGGTCCACAACTCATACGGTGTTTTCGGCACCGATTTACTGGGTACTCTGTTGAGAATATGAATGGCGGTTTTTAATGCCTCCATCCACAAACTCAATGGCAATGTGAAATAGCTCATCATGCTTCGCACTATATCCATACTATATCCATCAAGGTACAGTTGCGTCTTTCAGCTACTTTATTTTGCTGAAGTTCACCCGGTGTAGAATACTGGGCCACTATGCCATTTTTCTGTAAGAACCTTGCAAAAGGTCCAAGAACTTAACCATATGGGGTATGCCGACCGTAGTACTCCCCCGATTGGATCGGACTATCTTTATCTTTAAATCGTGTCGGTTTTCAACTTTAACCTTAAATATCTTAAATTTATCTAAGGCTTCATTTCTTTCTTTGATTGGATAAATATATCTATATCGAGAGTAATCATCTGTGAATGTTATGAATGAGTCATAACTATCTATACTCTTCACAGAAAAGAGACCACAAATATCTATGTGAATAATTTATATAACTCATATGCTTCTTTTTGCATCTTTCTCAATTTTCTTTACATATTTTTCTTTGATGCATTCTCTGCATTATTCTAAGTCTGAGAACTCTAGTGAAAAAAATATCATTCTTAACTAGCCTTTCTATTCTCCCCCTCGAAATATGACCTAAACGACAGTGCCATAATTTCGACGACGCATCCAGAGTTTTTTTTTTTGTTTTCTGTTTATATTGATTGACGAGGATTCGTTTTCTTTCTCGCACGCAACGTTCTCATTATCGCATACGACACTCACATCATGTAGTGATAGCAAATAAAGCTCATTTTGTAAGATGACAAGACCAACATATTCTTTATTAAACATTATTTCACACTTGTCATTTCTAAAATGACAATCATAATCATCATTATCTAAACATGAAACAATAATCAAATTCCTCTGTCGAGAAGGTACACAGAGAACATCTCTAAGTATAAAAATAAAGCCATCAGCTAGCTCTAATAAAAGATCGCCAACGGCTTCAACTTCAGCTTAGATTCTATTTGTAACTTTAATGCATCTTTCTTTTCTTTGCGTAGTCCTCGTCGAATAGAATCTCTGCAAGGAATTTGCAACATGAATAGTTGCTCCAAAGTCAATCCACTAAGTATATTTCGAATATTGCATATACAGAGATTCATTTATAAAGGTAATGATGTTCTCACCTTTCTTTGCTATGATCATCTTTAAATAGAAGGGACAATCCTTCTTGTAGTGTCCCGTCTTCTTGCAGTAGAGACACTGGTTTTTGTCTACTGCAAATTTGTTCTGTTGAGGCTGATGGACAGGGGCTTTTTCCTTGTTCTTTGAAGAGTGGCTGTTGAAATTCTTTTTTTTTTGTTCTTCACATAGTTGATAGAACCACCATGTGAAGCTTTAATTCTGTCCTCCTCTTGCATACACATAGCTATGCACTTTTTCAAGTCTCATGTCTCGGTTTGCATATTGTAGTTGACAACAAAGGTGTCAAACTCTTTTGGCAAAGAAGCAAAAATCAGATGGATAAAGAGCTCATCCTTAAGACCCAGATCCATTGGTTTGAGCTTGAATGCCATATTGCTCATTCTCAGTATGTGCTCTTTAATGCCACCGTTACCACTAGTGTACCTTTCTATCACAAACTACTTAATCACTTATGTAGCATATGTCTTTGAAGAGCCAGTAAACTGACTCTTTATTCTTTCAAAGTACTCTGTGACAGTGTCACACTCTGAGATTGAGCCCCCAATTGCAGGCTTAATCGTATTTTTTATCACAGTCACATACTTTTTATTGGCTGTGGTCTATTTTCTATACTCAAAGTCATAAAACATCTTTAAGAGAGCATAGTCCCTCTGTCTAGTCTGCCAAGCAGCCTCAGCCTTATTTTCTTTCCTCATTAGCTACTCAGGCTCAGTGGGACATGCTGTGGTGAGAACCCAGTCCACCTCAGTCAAGATAAACACTAAGTCTATCTTTTTCTTCCACTCTTCATAGTTGTCACCATTGAGATTGGGTATCTGTTTGATACAACTCATTAAGTTGTGTCTGCCTGTAAATAAATCAAATAAAGTGAGAACATAATAACAGTAAAATTATGTCTTATTTTCAACGTTAATAAAAAATATGACACACAATTTTATATTATACATTAAATCTATGTCACCGTTGAGTAGAAATAGAAATAATGCATAAAAAATATCAATTATGAAATTATAATACTGTTATTATCAACGTTGGTCAGAAAATAATAATATCATAATTACTGAAATTTATTACTATTTTTTTTCAAAATTAAATTCTCCTGTTGGTTCGAATTTAATAATGAAAATAATTTCTTTAAGTACGCAGCGGAAAACAAATTTCTTTAATTTTCAAAAGCATTTACTTTATTTTTTTTGTTCTGTCAAAATTATCCCGTTGGTTTAAATTTTAACAGATTTAATTTAGTAAAAAAATTACCCAATTAATCAATTAAAAATGCCTCTGAAAAAAAAATAGAAAAACCTTTCTCTTGGGTCGAAATTAGAATTTGGCCTGGCCCATTGGCCTGTTGCATTTCGGGCAAAACAACCTGGGCTTAGGCTGAAAATTCTCTCACCCACATGGGCCAAATATGGCCTATTTAGCCATCATGCGATCTGAACCGTTAGATCTAAATCTAACAGACGCGCACTTTTTTCGAGGGTATAAAAGGAGTGCTCCTCTTCCCACCCTAACCCTAAACCATTTTTCTCCTATTCCCAGCCGCCTCTGTCGCTCTCGCGACAAGCGCATCGCGTGGCCCCAAAAACCGCGTCGCCCGCGCGTGGTTGC
>BCLG01000121.1:272154-321121 GCA_001602295.1 Zoysia matrella
AATATAGGAGTATGTTTTGATGGTACTAACTACACGTGGTACCTGATAACCATTCACCAAGGTCTCCCTCATCTTGGGGCTCTTCCAGGAGATGTAGGATCATAGAAGTATCCTGATCATGTGCTGGATAATCCTTCATCTGTTATAAAAAAAAATAGCATCTGTCTTCAGTCCAATTTTCCTTTATTTGACAAGTATATAAGCAATAACGTGGCATCAAAACTGAGGAATGACAGATTCTATGGATAACCTCACTTTCATTTTTTTTTTTTTTTTTGGCGTATGACCTGACTTTCAATTTTAGAAGTAATTATGAGAGACCCATGAAACTGCAGATAAAAAGCATAACTATTACACAATCTGTTTCTTTATCAGCAATGAGGATGGTATTAATGAAAATGTGGAATGACCAGCCTTTGGCTTTTTGTTAAATATTCTTACAAGGATAAACAATTTCACTGACCTCTGTAAAAAAAAGATTTTGGAATGAACTTGTTTATTGGAATGAGTTTTGTACTATTTGTTTTGGCTTGTGCTTTTGGAAAAGTTACCTGGGCTTTGCTTACTGAAAGAATGGTGCCCAGAGTCAAGAAAATCATCTAATGCCAGCGGGGAATTTGTAGTGTTACATGTAAAGAAATTCATCTAATGCCAGTGGAGATAAAAATCATTCATTTGATTAGATCTAAATGTTAAAAATAGAAAGGTAAAATGGTTTAATACTCATTTTTAAATATCAATAGCTGTGAATAGTTGAGAGAGCCAGAAAGCAAAGTATCTCATGTTCTTCCAAGTACCGTAGCAATCCTCTCTTTGCATCACTCACTGCAAAAAAAATTCTCATCTTTAAAAATAAAAGATAATGGGATGAGTCCCACGATTTAAAAGGAAAATCAGGAATTATGATACATCACGAACGCAAATGTTCGCTCTTCCGTTCCCAAGGAAACGCATCTCTCGCCGACGTCGCCGTAGAGAGAAACAAGAACCCAGAAGTAAGAACAAGCTAAAGGAGCAAGAAGAAATTACGAAGCGTGTCTTAACTCTTAACGCTGCTTCTAAGCCAGACGACGCCGTCGCGCCCGCGCGCGCGAGCAATTAACCGCGCTGCGGCAGACGTCGCGCTCAACCCCGGGCGCGTCCTTGCCGGCCTCACCATGATCTGGGTTCACCCCCTGTAGCGCGCTCGTCGGCTTCGCCTCACCATGGCCACAGAGCTCGAGCCTCGGGCCGTCCGCGAGTGCAACCGCTGGGCGGCTGGGGCATACAAATGCGGCGATGGCTACCGGTGTACCATTTCCGCGAAAAAAAGCGAGCTTTTTAACTCGATCGGACACGATAAACACGAATGCAGACACAGTCCCACAGATTTGGAAGAAGAAAAGGCCGCCCTTTTTTCGGGCACGAACTCCAACAACATAATAAAAACCAAGCCTTTTTCCATCCAGATTGAGCTGGTCACCGCGCCAAACACCGGAGAAGTAGATTAAGGTGGCCGTCCTCGTTACCTGGAGTCCGATGTCGGCGGCGCTCGCGACACGGAGCTGCTGATCGGCGAGGAGACCGTGCATTCCGCGGTCCTTCTGCTCTTCCGGCGCCCAAGAGAACTCGAGCTGCTCCATCGGAGCCCGAAGAAGCGCGCTGCGAACAAACCATGGATAAATCAGAAGATGCAGGAACTCTATAGAGGAAAGAAGGAGCGCAAGGAAACTGAGGAAAAGATTGACCGATCGTTCCTCTGCAGCGGAACCTTAGATTACCCGTTACCGGCCGAGACAGCACAGCAGACGGGAGGAAGCTTCCCAAGCAAGCAGCAGCCTCTGAGGCTTTCGCGACGGGGAGGCGCGGATCAAGATGAAGAGTCAGGTAAGGGCTTTTATGAGTGGGAGGAGTCCGGGTCTGAGGTCCAGGAATTTGTTTCTTATTTTTGTATTTATTTTATAAAATTGAACTGATTTTTATAAAATTTATGTTAATTTTTTGTGAAAATTTTGTGTTTTAAAGGAGACTGAACTCTAAAGTTCCTTGAATTAGTACTACTCCATACTCTACATTTCAAAATGTAAGTTCTCCATTCAAAAATGTAAGATCTGGTTTGAAATACATGAATTATACAGTTATTTTGCAAAAATTTTAAAAAAATTAGTTCAATTTCAAAAAAAAACGCAGAAACATAAAATTTTCTTCCGTTCCGAACGGGGTTTAATTATTTTTTAATTTAGTCAAAGTTGAATTTTTATCATTTTAATAACTAATAATGTATAATTAAGTATATTTTTTAATTTATTATATAAACTTTCATAAAAAGTACTCCCTCCGTTTACGTTGTCGTTAACTTTCAAATTCAAATTTAACTATTCGTTTTATTAAAAAAATTTGATATAATTTGATTTATCATTAGAGTTATTTGAATCACAACTTAAAATTTTACACATTCGATTAAATTTTTTGAAAAAGATGAATGGTTGAACAGCGACATTTATTTTAAAAACGGAAGGAGTATATTTTTATATTAGAAATGATGTAGCTTTCTAAATATTTTTAGTAAAAGTTAAAAAAATGTGATTTTATCTAAACTTAAAAATACTTATATTTTTTAACAGAACGAGCGTTCTATTTTTTAAAAAAATCCTCCTCTTATTAGTACTGTAGCAAAAACTGAACCATTGATTTCGTATTGAATGGTTAAAAACCTATCCCAACTCACTGCACTGTGCAACCCGATTGGGGAGTGGGAAGGCCACCCTGAAAGGAAGGGGAGCGGTTCCGGGCGAACCTTATTCGACCCCTGCGAATCGGAAGCCGCTAAAGTTGGAGCAGGGTCGCACCGCCCCTTTATTGTCGTGTGAACCGCTGATCCAGAAGAGTGCTAGGTGCAACCCGCTGCTACAGATCCTGGTTTTCCCAGCTGTTGCTTGTACTACTCAAAAGCAGTGTCAACATTAAAACTGCGATTAGTGTGTTTCTGAGCATAGCTCTCCTCTCTGTTTTTTTTTGCTTCATCCAGCCTATGGTATGTGAGTGTCGTGCTGCTGATGTTGCTGCTTGCTGAGTGCAGTGCAATGTTCACAAAACCGCTCAAAACTGATAGGTTTTCGTGGTTTTCGATAAAATCAGTCTGAATCGATTTTCGTTTTAGAAATTTAAAAAAATTTAAAAAATTGAAAAAAAAATTAAAATATCGAAAACCGATAGACTAACCGGTAAAACCGGTGAGTTTTAAATTTTAAAATCTGTTACTATAAACCGATGAAACCGGTTAGCTTACCGGTGAAACCACTCGACTTACTCATGAACCCGACCGATTTACTGTAGCAAACCGTTCAAATTTTGAATTTTCGATTTAAAGCGGTTTTTGATCGATTTTTTTTTCGATTTTCACGGTTTTCGTTAAACTGGTCCGACCGGTTTTAACGGTTTAAATGAAATATTAAACCCTAATATTAAACCCTGGTGCAGTGCGAGTGTTCTGATGCTTCTGATTCAGTGTTGTGATCCTCCAGATCAAAGCCTGCCAAACACATGACAAATAAACTTTTAATATTCTTACATACAACCAGATGCTAATACACCATCAATGTCAAAGTAGTCCGCTGATACACCATTCTCACATACAGCTAGCTGCATACTGCACTGACCCATCACAAATAATTGGAAAGGCAACAACTAATGCGACACTACTGAACACTGAATAGCTAAAAACAAATCATCGTAGTCTTCCACCACAAAATGGGCTCATCCCGAGATCAAGGGAACCAGCTCAGAAGACATGGGGGGCAAGCAGGACCGTCCGCCATCGAGTTCATGGAGGACGGGCAACGGCAAACTCGATCTGCGGAGGGGCGGCAATGGCTGGCACTAGGTGGATGGGCGGGCGAGCTTGTGCTATGGAGGGGCTATGGGAGGGGCGCTGCGCCACCGTATCTTCAAGGAGAGGGGCGCAGCAGCGCCGGACCGTTGAGGAGAGAGGGGCGCTGCAGTCCGGAGGGGTGAAGAAGGTGAGGGGCGCTGCTGAGGGAGGGATGGAGGGAAGGGGCACTGAGGATGGGAGGACTGCAGCGACTGCCGAGGGGAGGAGCTGCGACGTGGGGGAGCGACGGCGCCTCGCCTTCCACCTCTGGCAGTGGATCGATTCGACCCTAGGTCGAACGGTTCACACCCTTGTTCCAACCTATTTGACGGCGGGTGGATCCGAACCGAATCTGATGATAAAATGAGGAGCGGTTCGTGAGATATTGCGGGCAGTGTTCACAAAACCGCTGCGGTTCGATTTTATCGACAACCGGTTTTTTTTAAAAAATTTAAAAATTTGAAAATTTTTAAAATTTTAAAAACCATTAAAACCGCTTGGTTTACCGTTAAAACCGGTGGGATTCAAATTTTGAATCTGAAATCGTAAAAACCGTTGAAACCGCTCATCGAGCGGTTTACTGTAGCTGTTCGTTCAAATTTTGAATTTTTAGTTTGAAACAGTTTTCGATCGGTTTTTATGGTCTTTGCGATTTTCATCAAACCGGTTCGACGGGTTTTAACGGTTCAAACAAAATCATAAACCTTGATTGCAAGTCGACCGAGCCAGTTTTCAGACAGATGGGAAGGGGAGCATCCTAATATAAAAGTCATGTTTTGAACGCAAAAATTTCACGTGAATTTCAAAATGGTTCAAATTCATGAAAATATAAAAACAAAAAAAAAATTCTCCATTCCAAATGAAGCAATGGCTGATAGAACCAGGGTTTACTATTTTGTTTAAACCGCTAAAACCGGTCGAGACCGGTTTAACAAAAACCGTGAAAACCGATCGAAAACCATTTTAAATCAAATTTTCAAAATTTGAACAACCTACTACAGTAACCGGTCGGTTTTTTCGATTTTTACGGTTTCAGATTTCAAAATTTGAAACCCACTGGTTTCACCAGTTAGCCGACTAGTTTTACCGGTTTTCAGTATTCTGAATTTTTTCAAATTTTCAAAATTTTTAAAACGAAAACTTATCGTCCAGTAAAACCGGACCCGACTGATTTCACTAAAAAATGTGAAAACCGATCAGTTATGAGCGATTTTGTAAACCTTGCTTAGAACAGAGCATGAACTTATGCTAGTACATCCAAAGTGGATTGAAATATGGTGGAGTGGGAGTATGAAGTGACTCATAATAATACTGGGCTATATGCTTACATCTATATACTCACTATCTCAAAAATAAATTTGTGATCAGGTTCTAGACATAAGTCAAAAAAATCAATTAACATTAAAAATATGAGAATTGTATTTTTTAAAAAAAATCATAAAAATTAGAATATATACTTTATATATTAAAACCGAAGCTTGATGAAAATATTCCTTCAAGAACTAGCTTGGGGCGTCCCATTATAGCTGCTCTGAGCTCCTAAAGTAAAAAAAGATTTTAATGCCCTCTTTTTGTTCTAAATTATACTTTATCTGTTTCAGAATAAATATTATTTTTAACTTTTAAAAATCAATATTTGACCATTCATATTATTTTATAAAGTTATGAAAATCTAAAAATAAATAAGTTATTCTTTAAGTACTTCTAATAAAAAATATTTTTAATAATATAAACAATATTTTTTAGAATTTTTTAATAGGATGAATGGTCAAAACATAGATGTTAGTCTAAAACAAACTTATTCTGAGGCGAAAGGAGTAAGTCACCTTTGTAGAAGCAGAGAACGGGAGAGCTTGGGAGGATGAAGATCAAGCACACAGCGCACTGTTCTATTGATCGTTAACAGGTATTTATACATGTACAACCGTAGTGGAGTCCCTAACTGAAGTCCTACTCTTGGGCGAGAAGTGGCCATTGAGGGCGCGGGCGACGCGGCCTAGAGCACGCGCACGACGCGGCCAGCGCGGGCGACGCGGCCTGGAGTATGCGCACGTCGCAGCCAGCGTGCACCTGAAGAACCGGAGGCCGGTACTGAACGGGTCAGCTAACACCCCCCGCAGTCGCTGCTCGGGTTGATCGATGCAGAGACTGGATCGTAACTCCATGAACAGTGATGAAGGCAGACCTCATGATATCCGCAAACTGTTGCCCGCTCGGAACATGTAGAACCCGTAGATCACCAACAACGACCTTCTCGCGAACAAAATGTATGTCAAGCTCGATATGCTTGGTCCGCTTGTGTGTGTACGGGATTGCCGGACATGTACACTGCCGAGACGTTGTAGTGTCGCCTTGTGGACGCTGCAGTGAAGTTCACCAAGCAATTGCCGGAGCCAGCAGCATTCGGTTGCAGCATTGAACGCGAAACCGTAGGTTGCCGCTTCGAGGACCAGGACACTAGCGAGTCGCCGAGGAAGAGGCAGTAGCCGGAAGTGGAGCGTCGTGTGTCCGGGCAACCGGCCCAATCGGCGTCGGAGTAGGCGACGATGGTTGGCGACGAGGAAGGCCGGGGGTGCAGACCCAAACTGACGGTGCCGCGTACATATCGCAAAATGCGTTTCACCAGCGAGAAATGACAGTCCCGTGGATCCTGCATGACGGCGTAGGCGAGGTTTGGCCGTGTAAGAGTCAAGTATTGAAGGGCACCTGCTAGACTGCGATACTCTGCTGGATCTTGAAGCTTGGTGCCATCAGAAGAGGAGAGCTTGGCCTTGGTGTCGATCGGCGTAGCAACCGGCTTGCAGTTCTGCGTGCCAGCGCGTTCCAGCAAGTCCAGCGTACCGGGACTGGGACAGGAAGAACCCAGATGAGGAGCGTTGTACGTCAATGCCGAGGAAGAAACGCAAGGGCCCCATATCCATTATCCAAGAAACGGGTTGGTAAATCAATAGAACTACCGAATAAATAAAAAAATAATGAATTGTTATAGTTTGAACCGTACAAACCGACGGATCCAGTTTGAGGAAAAATAATGAAAATCATTTCAAATCGAAAATTTAACAGCTAATTTTTCGTCAAAAAGCCAAGAGTATTTTAAATATTTTGCAATACATCCAAATTGTTAGTCTCTATTAGTCTCTTAAAAAAACAATTAGTCTATAGGTAGACTAATAATTAATCTTTGTATTAATCCACCCGTTTGGGATAAGAGGACTAATTTTTTGTCGAAAAACAATTAGTCACATGAATCCAAACAGGGCCTAAATCGGTTTTTTCAATTTTATCGGTTTTAAAATTTTAAAATCCACCGATTTCATTAGATTATCCCTCATTTCACCGATTTATCAATCAGCTTACCAGTTTCAAAAACTTCAAATTATTTTAAATTTTCAATATTTTTATTTTTTTCGACTGAATCAATTTAAAAGAAAATGGATGCGAGAGATGCTCGATCCGATTTTCTGATTATTTTAATTGAAACCTACGGTGACCTTTCATCAAGTAATCGAACGGCTGATAGAGATAGCTAATGCATCATCTGCATAGACTGAAGTAATGTAGACCATATGAACCCACCCCCTTCATGGTGGGTTTCTATGAGCTCTCACTAGTGCAGCACACAGATAGACATGGGTCTGGGACTGTCAGATCCTTCAGGGTAATCACAATATATATAGATCATCTCATTTATATAAGTGAGATTCACAATAACAACATTAGCTATGGATTCATATCAATAGCTTTTGTGTGATAGTGAAGGATGTGAAGAGAAATTCTTTTTTATTTTTTACAACCAGTCTATAAGCTTATGAATAGCTTTTATTATACATTTTTTATAGACTACCCCTACAATATACTCTCTCTAACTTTTTTTATAAGTCGTTTTAACTTCAGGCACGAGAATTAAAAAAATAAAAAAAGTTGGGATGTTCTCAAAATGAGAAGAAAAAAGATAGAGTGAATATGTATTGGAAAGAGAAAAAATTATCTCAGGAAATAAGAATGACTTATAATTTAGAAAATTTTGAGTACTCCAAAATGACTTATAATTTAAGACAGAGAGAATATATTGATAGCAATAACAATTTTTTTATTCCCTATGAACCATTTTAAGACAACATTTTAGTTGCTCTTATAATTTGAAACAAGTGAATGCTTCAAATGCTTATAAAATAGAACGGATGAAGTATATATTTAGACACAATTAATGTATTATTTATTTAATTTTTTAAATTTTACATATTAAATTTTTATACAGCTGATCAAATATTATATCTTCTCAATCGAACTAATCAAGCCAACTAAACAGTAACTATTTATACGAGCCCGACTCGATTGAACCGAGGAACAAAATGGACCCCATTGAATGGAGTAGTACAGTGACCCCATTGAATGGAGTACTACAGGAGCCGGATGCTGTAGATGATCAGACCATCCACAATGGGCGGGGCTTGAAAGATGTTTTTGATTTTGGCATCGATTCTTATCCCTGCAAAAACCGGTTCTTGAAGCCTTAAAAGCTAGCATCAGAGCTTGAAGATGCATCCGGTGCTTGAGCTAGAAAATGTGCATTTCTACTTGGCCCCACCTTTGCATGCTTCGATGCCAACATTGTGAAAAAGTCGAGCAATGGAGAACCAGCTAGTATTAATTTGACATTTGAAGCTCCAAGTGTAGTCTCAGTCCTTGCGGAAACCTGGAACTGCGCCCATGTCACCTTCACGTCCTTGTGTAGCCAGTGCAGTGCTACAAGCAGGATAGCTGTGACCACACCATCAGGCGGTGGTGCTTCCACTGCTCCGCGTCGTCGTCGTCGTCAGTCGTCACTAGGACAAAGGTATAAAAAAAAGAAAAGAACCCGTCCTCCCGCTGATTTGTGGGCCCTCAACAATGCCCCCTGCAATGGCACGTGGCACACGGAGGACCGTCGACGCGCGGCATCCAACGGCGCGGGACCGCGTCCTGCCGGCACAACGCCCTGTCAAAATCCGCACATTAGGACAAAGGGCATGCGGCAAGTACTGATGAGCGGATTTTTTGACCGGCGCACGTATGCGCGGTTCAACGTTTGCGCCATCTATTCACACAGATTAACGGTCCAAGCGCGGCAATGGCGTTTTTCAAAGGAGTTTCTGTGAATAGTGGATCGGTGAGGTTGATCCGTATATTTGTGCACAGTAAATTTTTTTTACTTGCAAATAATGTGTTCGCATCAGAACGGAGTCCGTTGTGAACTTCTTTGTGCTCTAATAATCTCTCCACTTTATTAGTGAAAGTGAAATTAGTGGTAGTAGATTCCGTGCTCTTTGTGCAGTGGCCGAAGGAGGAGTAACATTGACCTTGGTCCCGGTGCCAAGTCCGACGCCATAGATGGCAATCTGGTGAAGACTGGAGACCAGCCCGACCACAGCCTGAAGCTTGAATTTTCACTGCCGTAATAATGGCGTTGCCTCGTAGCTGTATCTTGCTGAGAAGTCGCTGTCTGTTTCAGCCAAGGTGAGATGAGGTAGTAGAAGTAGTTGGTTCGACTTTTGGGCCTTTTTTATTAGAGGAAAAATTTCGGTTTATGTGTTTTTTCTCTAAAATTAAACTGATTTTTATAAAAATTTTGTATAATTTTTATAAAAATCTTGCATTTCAAAAGAGCCTTTGAGTGTATTTTCTGTTTCGAGTCATTGGACGGTGAGATGAGCACGTCGTTGCAAACTACTGAAAACTAGTTCCTCCTTTAAAACACA
Organism: Zoysia matrella; assembly: GCA_001602295.1. Taxonomy (NCBI): domain Eukaryota; kingdom Viridiplantae; phylum Streptophyta; class Magnoliopsida; order Poales; family Poaceae; genus Zoysia; species Zoysia matrella. Next base: position 281,743 of record BCLG01000121.1, read on the forward strand.
ATAAATTTGTAGAAATTGCACAAAAATTTTATAAAAACTAGTTCAATTTTACAGAAAAAACATAGAAAACGAAAAATTTTTTTTGTTACAAAAGAGGCTTAAGCTGCAAAGCCCTGTACACTCCAACAAAATACATCTGCATGTACTGACAATCTGAAGCATATACTACGTATATTGCTAAGTTGCCGTTTCAGCTTAGACACTCCGTCAAAATTCAGCTACAGTGCCAATTTGGCGTCTCTCCAGATGCGGCAAGTGCCATGATGTAGGGCCATGCCAAGGCTGTGGAACCCAGTCAGGTTCGGCTGTCCTGCATGATGAGTTTTTTTTTTAAACTGTAAATATGTATTTCTTAGCAAAAGAAAAAATACAGGTCAGAAAGCAAACTCAAACGCAAAACATACAGAGATGACTTACCCAGCCAAACAATACACAAGTCCTAAAGTTAGAGGAGCCCTATCGCACGCTGGCTTTGGTAAGAGCCGCAGAAGACACCTATTTCAAAGAACAGGGTTGAGCCATCGCTGAAAAACATTGGCCGAGGACACACCTGAGCCTCTCCGACCTTAGACCGCAGCTTGTCGTCGTCCACCGCCACCGAAAGCTCGATCTCGATCCACTCTCCCTTTGACCACAAGACTCGAAGCCTTCTCTGCAACTTTGCAATAAAAGACCCTCGGCACCACCACCTCTCTGAGATGGCAAATCGTCGACCACTGGCTTCTAACCAAAGGTATCACACGAGGAGCTCCACCTCCACATGGTCGATGTCAGTGCTAGAGCAAAACACTGTCGAGGCGAAAAACACCACGAAAGGACTTTATTTCGATGCGCTGCCGCCTCGACACCAACATCAAAAACAAAACACTAGAGAGCTTAAAACTAAAAAATCTAGGCATACACGAGGAGCTCCACCTCTACATGGTCGACGTCGGTGGTGCTAGAGCAAAACACCGTCGAGTCGGAGAACACCGCGGAAAGATTTTATTCTGATGCGCTGCCGTCACCGCCTCCATGTCAACGTCAAAAACCAAACGAGCCTAAAGCTAAAAAATCTAAAACCTACTCTTTCCCCCAGCAATAAAACCATGCTCTTCAACAACTCACGGCAGGCCGGAGGCCATCTGAGGCGAGGAAGACCACGGCAACTGCCGGCGTCCTCGTTTTCGCATGTCAACATCACGGTACTTTTGATGTGATAACGGATGGGCCACGGCCCGTTGAAGAAACTACTACCAGCAGCAGATCATCAAAAGCTGAGTGGTCCAAACCCTCTGCTACTAGTGTTACTATCCCAATGTCCGTACTCATGTTATGGTGTATAAAAAATATTAATTTAAGAATAATATATTAATAGTAAAATAAATTTATTTTTTTTTCCAACAAATTTTCTTTTATTTTATATATTTATTTTGAATAGTTGTATTTTATTAACTAGTTCATGTGAACTTAATATCTAAAAGATTCGAAAGAACTTATTTATTAGATTTGTTAAAAAATATAACTTTAAGTGTATTTTTTGAGTGCACATAATCTAATCATCTCTATATGAAACATTTTACCTTGTGTATGTAAAAAAAAAAAACTATGCTTTGTAATATTCTCAAATTATAAATTTGTTTACGCTTAACAATACAATTCTCTATCTTCTTAATACTTCTACTTCTTTATCTCTCTTCATTTTATATATCCTATCTTTTCTATTCTCTTTATTCCTACGAAAGACTTATAAATAAAGACAGAGAAAATATGTTAGAAACAGACCATCATCTAGCACCCTTGTCATATTTGTATGCTCTGGAGAGGATGATAATATAATTAGGGTTCGAATTATTGGTTTAGCTGCGAAAACCGCAGCAACCAGTTTGACAGGCTTTCAAAAAAAAAGAAGCTTGCTACAGTAAATCTAAAAATCAAATAAATGCAAAAACCAAATGTTGGAGAGAAAAGCTCTCATTTTTTGGTTTACCGACTGATTTTTCTGGTTTACCGTTCAATTTTTCCAGTTTATCGACTGGTTTCTAAATTTTCCATTTTTCCTGATTTTTTTTATTGTTTAAAAAAAATTAATCCGAAAACCGATTTTCTTATAAAACGAGTCCGGACTGATTTGACCGAAAATCGCGAAAACAGAACATTTGTGAACCCTGAATATAATTCCAAATTGTGATATGGGTTAATTTTTTGTGTGTTCATCCTGTAATTTCTTGAGGAACGATGCAAAGATCCAGGACACCACTGAACTGTTGTATCCGGCCAATGAAAAGTGAGCAAATATCTTGCTGGCTCTGATTTAATTGGCAACTCAGAAATGCCTATTTTCTATAGGCGGTACCGCTTGTATGAAATCTGTAGATAAATTCAGAACCATACTTACGTGCATTATAATTACTTTGTTCAATACAAAAATTGAGAAGCGAAGGAACAAACCGAGCTAGCGTAAGCTACTTTGGATGCAGGTGGGTACTCGTGAGGATCAAAATTAATTTAAATTTTGTGGGTATTTATAGATTACACACAAAATTTAATCTACGTGTGAACTTGTAGGTATGTTCACTTGCATCTTTAGTAGCTGCTTAAAATTAAGGCAAAACATCACCCTTCACCGAAGCAATCAAAGTAATGAACCGTGCTCAAGCCTCAAGGCAAGGGACTTAATTCAACAGAGGCTTGGTGCACCCCTTTACGCGGGCGTGTTGGGCCGAGCGCCGTGGGTTTCCTTCTCCTCCGAGACGGCCTAGCTCCTCGTCCTTTTCCCTTAAGGCCCCTTGGAACATAAATTCTTTTTTTTTTCCAATTTTTTGTATTTTTTCTGTAAAATTTCTATAAAATTCATGTAAAAATCCTACACTCCAAAAAAAAAAAACCTGAAGAATTCTGTTCTGCTAAAGCGTTTAATTTCCGCGGCTAAGAAAAGATGGCGAGACATGCGGAGCACTAAACCTCTGTTCGGCCAACAGCGTTGCGAACAGGTCATAGCCAACGTCTGGAGGAAACAAACATGCAGGAGGCATTGCTCCTTCGTACGCGGACAAGTTCCTGGCCTTGGCAGCAATGCATCGTACAGTAAAAGTTTCAGGCGCTGGAAAGCCCAGTTCAATATCCAAAGCTTCTGAGGCGTTCTGCCTCCCTCTGAGGGCACCGTGCCCTGCCTGTTTGATCCTGGGAAACATTATCACATCGTTCCCTTCATCAGTTGGCCGATCGATCAAGTCAAAATAAACATGTCGTTATGCACGAGTTCCTCCAGAATTTCTTATATGCAACTGTTATCACTAACGATACCGTTGAAACCAGTTGCAGGCTTTCGTTGCTTTTTGCAACTAGGCTGCTCCTGGCCTTCAAGACTCTCTAAGTTTAGGCTGTAATCCCTTTTCCTTTTCTTAATGAATTGCAGTTCACCTGCCACTATTTTCAAAAAAAAAAAAATCCATAAGGTCTCTCACCTTTTTTTTTTCTTCTGCCTTAAACATTTCAATTCTGCACTGCTCTTCTCCCGTCAACATTTCAGATACGCCAACAAAGGGCGGCGTCATGAGCAGAGAAGTATTTTTTTCCAGATAGTATAGCTCTTAACCTGCTCGATCGTCATCTGACTGTTGAACGTTGAACAATGGCCAATTGGACATGCTTGTCAGATTTGCTTAAACTTATTTCGCTCAAATTAATTTGCATGGTTTTGACGCCGCCTCTAATGGTCATGTGACCGAACCACCCGTAATTAATCTGAAGAGCCTGAACTTCCATGCAGTACAAAGCGACTAGAAAGTCAGCAAGGAGAGCGCCATCAAACACAAGTCGGAAGTTAAAGTCGTTGACGAATTAACCAGACGATGGAACAGGAGATGCATCGATTAGATATCAGTGTTGAGTTTGGCGATTAGTTAAGTCTGTATCATTACCGTGCAACTTGGAACAAGTAGCCACTAGCCACTACTATTACTTCATCTATTTCGGAAAAAGTTTGTCATTCAGCTATGAATCTGGATGGCTAGAAAGATAGTACTACCTCTGTCTTTAATATTTAAATATGTTTAGATTTAAGAAAAATTAAACTTTTTTAATTTTGATCATTAATAATATAAAATTAATGATATTTTATCATATATATATATATATCATGTTACTAGATTCTTCGTAAAACATACTTTTATAATATATAATTTTTTATATTAAAAATTATTTAAATTTATAAATATTATTAAGTTAAAGTTGATAGCGTTTGACTTTTACTTAAACTCAAAAATGCTTATATTTGAGGACGGAGAGTAACATGTTTGAAACACACAAAAAAAAAAAGTCCCAACACCATGCGGCTGCCATCTTGAGAATATGTACTATAGTGTACTACTTGTTACATCTGTCGCTGCCGAAGGGAGAAGAAAATCTCTCCCCAGCGACTATTCACTGAACGAGAAGTTGCCACCGGCTGCTGGTTCCGTCATTTCGATAAACAAGCGGCTAGATTCATGCATGTTCACATGCACGCCACCAGCACATGTCGGTGTCTTAAGTTTATGAGATATCTCAGGGCAGTCTCAACTTTCAGAATGAATAGTTTTTATAGTAGTTTTTATGTAGAGAAAAAGTTAATGTTTTTTTGCATATCAACAAAAAGCTGTTTGATCATCTGTGGTAAGTAATTTTGTTGTCTTTCCAATACACCGTATGCAGAAAAAAAAATCGGCACAGTGTGTATACTGCTACCGAGGCCGGTGACAATCAAATACAAAAAATGTCCACATTAAGGTTAAACGGTTGTCTAAGCTCAATATCAAACTATCCAACTTCTCTCCTTCAGGAATATTTATGGAATCAAAAACTAGATGAACCTCGCACATGACAGAACTAATCTATCAAACTTTTTTTTATCCAAGATTTCAGTGAAAATATTACGATCCGTGAAATCCTTGTGATAATTCTTTGTCGCTTGAAACATATGTTCCTGAACCAACGAACTTCTGGGACGGAAAGAACCCCTAAAAATCATCCAAAAGTCTCCTGTTTTAAGCAACTGAAGTGACAAAGATCAGAATGCCAGACACGCATTTTGTTTGCATTCTCCTGCCTCCAAGAAACGCTATTACCTTCTCCGGTAGTATCGGGCAACCGGGATTGTTCCTCTGGATGGCGTCGACGAGGTCCCTGACGCGGTTGCTGCTGCCATTGAGCAGAGGGGGCAGGCGACGCGGATGCGTGCGAAGGAGAAGTCGACACAGGTGCGTGGTCATGGAGGCACGCGGACGTGCAGTCGAGGTGACCTGGGCGCGCGGTCTCGGCGACGCGAGCGAGGCGGCTGGTGTCGACGCAGGTGAGCCGAGGCGGGTGCACAGAGATGGTCGATGGAGCCTAGCGAGCGGCCAAGCGCCGCCAGCGTCTCGAGTAGGGTTCTAGCGGATTTGGATCTCGGACCTGTGCAGGCGCGCGGGAGAGAAGGGTGGGTACGCGCGAGGGAGAAGGAAAAGGATGGACGCGCGCGAGGGAAAGCGCGGGAGCGCGGAAGGGTCAGCGGCGCCGGCGTACGAGATCCACGCGCTAGGGGATAGAAACGACCGGAATCTCCCCATCGCCATTTCACCGGTTTCTTCGAGCATCGAGACGAGCGAAGACGAGGTTCCTTGAGGAAGAAACGGTTCTTTCATTTTTTTTCCTTCATCAAAATGCTGATCTGTCATTAAATTTAATAGGAATAGAAACTGCAATTAATTTATCATTGAGAGTGCCCTTAGAGAAATACTAATAATGCTTTTGCAGAAAACTATCCCAACTGCCATTCAACTTGCCGTCAGCGGATCTTCTTTTGATTTTAAAATATTGATATCATTGATTTAAATTCAAAAAATTTGATCAAATATGTAAAATTATTAGTCACATTTTAAGCATTACTAATGATTGTAATAAAGTAAATTATAATAAAATATATTGTATGTATCGATACTTCTATTCTACATTTAATAGTTATTCTACACCCAAAATAAATTACTAAAGAAAATTAAATTAAATTACTGAAGTACAATAAATTACTAAAAGATTCAATATAAAATTACTGAAAAAAATAAAAATTACAGAAGTAATTGGAATAAAATTACTGAAAGAGAGAAAATTATTGAAGAAATAAAAAAAAAATACTACATGAAATGTAACAAAATTAGTGGATGAAAGAAAGTTAATGAAGTAACTGAAACAAAATTACTGACAAAACAAAAATTACTAAAGAAAACAGAACCAAATTACTGAGGTGTAGAATAACTAACAGCATTTGTATTGTATGTATTATATTTTTTTTTAATAAGACGAATAGTCGGTGCCAATATTCTAAAACCGAAAAGAGTACGTTATAATATGATGTTGTAAACCCTAGCATAAGGTTTTCGAGAGAGCAAAATATGTATTCAAAATACGATATGTACAATGTGTCGTATTTAATACAAGCATGACGTCAGACTAATGAAATGTACGATGCCAACTATAAATAATGTTCCTAGCTGGGTTGTATATGTATTAGATCCAATTGTAAGTTATTGTAAGGAACAATAACCCATTTAGTCCGGGGAAAAATGGTAGCGAAGCTAGAAAAAAATTAGTAGGAGTGCAAAACTATCTTATTTAGCTATTCATGGTTGTTTAATATTGAAATTAAGGGGTGCTATATGGTGAAAATAAGTCAATTACAAGCAAAATTTGAATTTCGTGGTGTATCTGCACCCAGAAGCTACAATGTAGCTTCGCCCCCGGTTCAACCAAATAGACTCGTCAAAGCTATGCAATGCTACCAAAGTCATCAAAACTTGCAGTTCCCATTTTGTCAACTTTTTTTTTTTTCCTCCACCTTCATTTTCTAACACCAATGCCGTAACATATTCCATACTCTTCTTTCTTCCCGTTGCCCCACCCAACACTAAAGCACCTTTTGTAATACAGAAATTTCTCATGAATTTTATAAAAATTTCAAAAAAATCAATTCAATTTCATAAAAAAAATCAAATCACAAACTAGCAATGTCGTGCGACGAGGTGCCAAGTAAATTGTAGTAATAAACAGTCACTTCATTTTTAAAGGTCAATTAGTAATCAAAAATAATAATTTAAAAATAGAATAGCAATATTTCCCCCCCTCCTATCCACGGACCACGATGGTCTTCTCCCTCCTCTAAACTCGTGCGCCCATCGTCGTCGTGCCCACGGTTCCCCACGTCTCGGTGTCCCGCCATTTAAACCTCTCGCTGTCCCATTCCTCGCGTTTCTCCGGCCTCTGCTCTCCTTCCAAAGCAAGCAACCAACCAAACGGAAAGAGACAGGAGGGCAGCTGGTAGGACCGGAGGAGGAAGAAGTTGAAGCCGCTGCCGCCGCCGCGCAAGAGCAGTCTAGCAGACACCAATCAACCTTCTTCTTCATTGACCAGCACCAATCCTTTTACTCGACTATTCAACTCAAATAGCTCGTGGCGAGTGACCGGTCTGCGTATTCCCCCATGCAGAGACGCGGCTAGGCCCATGCCCATCGTCCCATGCCACAGGACAGGTGAACGGTCCAACAAGCTTGGGTTCCTGTTCTTGGGTTCTTGTTCTTCGGCTTGTCATATTGGTTGTTGCGCCTCTTAGGATTTGGTGAGTGCTTTGGTTTGTGATGAATCTCGCATTGTTCTTGTGATCCCAAGCTTCGGGATTCATTTGAGGATTCCAACCCATTCCAGTTGTGATTGGTTCAGTTGGAGTTTCCACCATGCAATTGTTTATTAATGAACAGGAAAGCTGTGATTTTGCTTTATGTCAAGTGTCAACAATTTCTGCGTCAAATAAATTATTCTTAATGACTGCCGTTGCTGCCATGAAAACTGAGCGCGAAACGCCGTTGCAGAAGCAGAGCAGGGGCGGCGTCTACGAGGAGCACCAGAAGCGCCGGCCACCATGCAATGTTTTCGGTTCGCGGGCTGGGACCGGGAGCGGGAGGCGGACGAGCGACGTGCGCCGGCGTGGTCCCTGTCCGCGGCGTCGACGGACCGCGAGGTGCCGCGTACGGAGTCCGAGTTCTCCCTGAACGCGGCGTCAGAGCTCAGCAGCGCGAGCTCGTTCGGCCGGTGCCGGCAGCTTTCGCTGTCGCAGCGTCCGGCGAACGCGCTCCGCGTCTTCACGTTCCAGGAGCTGAGGTCCGCGACGCGCGGGTTCAGCAGCGCGCTCATGCTCGGCGAAGGCGGCTTCGGGTGCGTGTACCGCGGCGCCGTCCGGGCCGCCGGCAGCGGCGGCGACGCGCGCCGGAGCGTGGACGTCGCGATCAAGCAGCTCGGCCGCAAGGGGTTGCAGGGGCACAAGGAGTGGATGACGGAGGTGAACGTGCTCGGCGTGGTGGACCAATCCAACCTGGTCAAGCTCATCGGGTACTGCGCCGAGGACGACGAGCGCGGGATGCAGCTGCTGCTCGTTTACGAGTTCATGCCCAACGGGAGCCTGGCGGACCACCTGTCCGCGAGGTCGTCGCGGCCGGCTGCGTGGGCGATGAGGCTCAGGGTGGCGCTCGACACAGCTCGAGGGTTGAAGTATCTCCATGAAGAATCTGAATTCAAGGTTCGATCATTTACTTCTTAAATTGTCTTGCTCTGATCGATTTACATTGTTTTTACTTGTTCATTTCAAGAGAGCTCTGATATAACTTGCATCACCGTAATGTCTTTCTTTTTCAGATAATATTTCGTGATCTGAAGCCTTCGAGCATTCTTCTCGACGAGAACTGGAACGCTAAACTATCCCATTTCGGCTTGGCGAGATTAGGACCACAAGAAAGGAGCCACGTCTCCACAGCGGTATGTTATGTAACAATAACCCTTTCAGCTTATTTGCAAATCCTACTGAATTTTATGGTGGCTCTGCTACTTCTACGAACTAGAAAATGTTTGCATACAAGACACAAAAAAGAGCTGCTCACGTCCGTGGTTAGGTTGCAACACGGAACCATTCAATTGTCCTGGTCTCGTCGTCAAAAACCGCTACACGTGCACGAAATTGTAGCACCAAATAGTACTTTTCAAATATTGGTGGCCTATTGTGATAACAAAGAAGCTAACCGTACCACTATCCTCAAAGCAAAGCAAATAGAAGCCGAAACACACCGTAAAGATAGAGGTATCTAAGCACTTTCGGTTAGTATGCACGTTAGCGCCGAAGGACCGGCCAGAAAGTCACCTAAACTTCCTGGTCAATTAGCATTCGCTGCCCTTTCTGGGTGCTTTCGGTCCAACAAGTCAGTTAAAACCAACAACATATCTATGCACTAAATTACCAGCATCAACTAGGACATCCATATGCATAGATACCAGCATCTATTGAAAGCTTCTTTAAGCAAAACTTTTTGTTGTGTGACAATAAACAGGTGGTGGGCACTATCGGATATACAGCACCTGAATATATCCACACAGGACGCCTCAGCAGCAAGAATGACATATGGAGCTACGGCGTGGTGCTTTGAGCTCCTTACAGGCCGGCGGCCTCTGGACCGGAATAGGCCGAGAGGCGAGCAGAATCTTGTGGAGTGGGTGAAGCCCTACTCTTCCGACGCTAAGAAGCTTGAAGCCATAATCGATCCAAGGCTTGGAGAGAACTATTGCATAAAGTCTGCAGCAAAGCTCGCATCAGTGGCAAACAAGTGCCTGGTACGTCACGCCAGGTACAGGCCGAAGATGAGCGAGGTGTTGGAGATGGTGCAGAAGATCGTTGATAGCAGTGAACTTGGTACACAAGAGCATCCCCTGATCGGGAATTCACAGGAATTAGTTAGTGAGGAGAAGAAAAGAAAAGGAATTGACTTGAAGAGAAGAATTGCTGATATTAAAGGTGGAGATGGCAGATGGTTTGCATGGCAAAGGTGGACACCCAAGCTTGTAAGAACACAATGACACAACACATCATCAGGCAGAATGTTGCTTGCATGACTTGCATAGTTCGTAGCAGAAACAGCAAAGATGATTCAATTGTCACCACAGTTGTCATTTACTACACGAGTAACTGTAACAAACAGCTTGGTGTAACTCATTGCCGTCACTGCTAAATAATGACTAGATTTTCATTTTCAAATATCACATATAGAAAGCTTCTACTAAATTGGAGCCTTTCTGTTTTTTATCTGAACCCAAAATCAAAGAAGACAGTCCATTTCTTAGAAATTGTATTGTAGTTAACTTGGTTTTGCAGAGTGACTTTTGAGCTATATATCTGTGCCAAACAAGATTTCAGTTAGTGCATAACCACAGTGCTTCCTGAGTTTGCCAGTGTCATACTTGGCATGCACCTACATGTAGAATTTCTTGTTTTCTATGGGGCGCGTGAAAAAGAAGGAAGATATTTCATACCAAAGAGATGTAGAACAGCAATTTCCATAAAAATCGGTAGCATGTGCTCTTGTTATGTAGTAACTTTGCTCCATACACAGTTCTAGGTTCTGGGATATAGTCCTGGAGGGCAAAGTTGCCAGACTTTTTTGAACAGTGACTGGTTGGCATGATGCGTGTGCTTGATGAACTCACTGTAATAGACTGAAGCAACCTTGAAATCTTGGTTACACACCTTTGTAATCCATATGGTTCTTCTCAGTCACCTCCACATCACTCATACAAGAACCCATGGGTGAGGCGGATCTTGAAGAAAGACTACTGTCTCCTGGTATTCTAGAACTGAGCATATCATGACTGTCATCAATGCCCTGTTATGGCGACATTCACCAGGTAGATTCCAGTGTTTCAAGACTATTTCAGAAGTTGTGTCTTTTGTTATGGTTTTTCATCTAATAAAGGATGTTTCTTCTTGTATGCGAATGTTTGTCCTCTTGAACCGACATCAAGTATTTTGCTTCTTATCCAGATACGATATGAAATACCTCTCTTTCTGCTATCCTGGGAGAACCCCAAGACTATTCCTTCACCTCATCGCTCAGTGAAAATTGTGTAACACATGTTTCTTCTTATCTGTAAATATCTCTCTTCCGATGGATATACTCAGAACAGGCCTACCTCGCATTTCAATTTTTTAACGTCCTCACTGACCTCCTGCCTGGGTTCACTTCAAAACTATGAACAGAGTGCTTTAGCCTTCATGGGAAATGATTTCTAAGAGATCCGCAGGCACTACACCACCTAGCACTATGCAGAGAAGTGTTCCAGAATGGTTTCATCGCTTTTCATTTTCATCTCTGTCACTATTAGATTCAGCAAGGCATAAATCTCTGTTGAGCCTGGATGAGTCTTGTCATGGGCAATGAACCTGCAGAGCCCTCCACCAACATCTATCTCACTAAATCCAGCGACCTTCTTTACACCCCTCTCCTCCATCACATTTCTAGCTTTCTTCGCCTCCTGCCACCGCCTAGCAACAGCATAGATATTGGCTAATCCAATGTACCTGCCATCATGGTCAGGCTGCAATTGGACAAGCTGCCTGCCGACTACCTCCCCCAGCTCCACCCATCCATGCAAATGACAGGCATTCAGGAGAGCACCAAGTACAGAAACACTGGGCTTCATAGGCATGCTTCTAACAACACCATATGCTTCTTCCAAGCGGCCTGCTCGGCCAAGCACATCTACGAGGCAAGCGTAATGCTCAACATGTGGTCTGAGCTCTTGAGATTCAAGCAAGCAGAAGAATCTCCAAGCCTCATCCACCAGACCACCATGCACACAAGCGCTCAACAAACAAAGGTAGGTGATCTCATCAGGCACAACCCCAGCATGCTGCATCTCCCGGAAAATGTCCAAGGATTCAGCGCTCCTGCCATGCACAGCTAGACCTCCGATCACAGCATTCCAGATCAAGACATCTGTGTTCTCTACTGGCACAGCACGGAACACCTCCAACGCCTCATGGATCGCCCCACACTTGGCGTACATGTCAACAAGTGATGTCGCGAGCCTGAGCTTCATTGGAAAGCCACGGTCCTGGAGGAACCGGTGCACCTGCTTGCCCTGCTCGAGGTCCCCAAGGTGCGCGCATGCGCCGAGCACGCTCACCATTGTGACTTCATTTGCCCTCACCCCATTGCTTGCTGGCAAGGTGGCCGCTGTTTCCTCCATCAGCTCGAACACTTCAAGTGCCTCACGGTGCTCCCCGCACTTGACGCAGCCATCAATCATGGCGCTCCAGGACACCACATCCCGCCGCGGCATCCGCCCGAACACCTGCCGCGCGGCTGGGAGGTCCCGGCACTTGGCGTACCCGTCGAGGAGCGCGTTCCACGAGACGAGGTTGGGACGGGGGATTTCGTCGAACACGAGGCGGGCGTGGTCGGGGAGGGCGCAGGCGGCGTACATATGGACGAAGGAGTTGGCGATGTGGAGGTCGGTCGGGAGGAGGCCCCGGCGGAGCGGGTGCGCGTGGAGCGCAGCGGCGAGGGAAGGGCAGGCGAGGCGCGCGGCGGCGCGGGCGAGGAAGGGGAAGGTGCGATGGGAGGGGCGGCGCGCGGCGCGGAGGAGGAGCAGGAAGAGGGAGAAGGAGAGAGCAGGGTTTGCGGAGGAGGAGGCGGACCGGATCAGAGGGTCGAGGAGGGGCGTCGTGAGCGTGCGGCCTTGGAGGTGGTCGAGGAGGTGCGGCGTCGGAGGAGATGGCGGCCGCGGCGGCGGCGGCATGTGAGGTGCGATCAGGCGGGAAGGCGGAATATTTTTTTCGACCTAATCCGAAATTGTTTGTGGCGGCACCTCGGCAATCAAACTTTTAAACCACGTGTACGTCTCATTTGGCATCAAACTTTCAAACGAGAACAACCACTTTGCTTCTTTGCCAGGTTTGGGATGCATGTGAACACCAAAGTTTACAAAACCGTTCAAACTAGATTGATCAAATCGGTTCAACTTAGATTTGGGTGATTTCTGGTTCTCGATTTAATAAATTAAAAAAAATTCAAAAATTTAAAAAAATAAAAATTTAAAAACTGGTCGGTAAACTGGTCAAACCGAGCGATAAACTAGAAAAACCAGTAAAAACCACTCGAACCAATTTGAATTTAAATTTGAAAACAGTAAACCAGAAAAAACGATCGATAAACAAAAAAAACTAGTCGGTAAACAAAAAAAACCAGCCAGTTTTTTCTCTAAAAATTTAATTTTTAAATTTGTCTGATTTTTGCGATTTACTGTATTGATTTTTTCAATTTTCACGAAAACCCACCAAACCACTGTCGGCCCATTTTCAAAGCCACAACGGTTTCCAAAATCTTGGTGAACATTTGTCTTAAAAATTTTGGTGCTCGCTTCCACACTAGCCAGGAAGAAAGATGTTGGAAGCTCGTGGGAGTCGTTGAGCCAAGGTGGACGATAGAGACGATATCAATAGGGTGGAAACGGTCGCTAGCCACGCCGAGAGCAATCGCCGATCGATGAACGCTCCCTAGAGGTCCGTCGTCGAATGCACGGCAGTACTAGTAATTATCGAATTTTAATTGACGATGTCATTCTTTTGTAATCTATAAATTGGAAAAAAAAACTAGGGTGCAACATTTTATGGGTTTATGAAAAAACTGAGGATTCAGTTTTTAATAAACCATCTTATTTAGATTGTTTATTAGAATGATCCAAACAATGATTTATTTAGATTGTTTGATTTGGATGAGCGTTTCACAGCTTTTAAATCTCCAACCAGCCAAAAAATGAAACCCTTCCCCAATCCGAGTTGCTCTAAAAGCCGAAAAGCATCCCTCAAGGCTTCTCCAGCTTTTCATCTTGCGTGCCTTTCACCTCACCGTTCGAGCCCTGAGCCACAATTTTTCACAAGCTAATGCCCCACCACCCACCACCCCAGCAGCGGCTCTCTGTTCACCTAGAGTTGCCGCCTGCCACTGTCCCTTCCACCACGAGATAGTACCAAACTAGTCGCCACCACAAGTTAGCCCCTTCGCCCGCCCCGAGCTACCGACCTTGACCGATGCCCTATGTTGTCGCTCCTCCGTCCGCCCTAAGTCACACCTCTGGTGGCGGAGACAGGTGCTGCAGCACCGGTCCTATGTTTACTTTTGGCTGTTAAATATAAGTAAATCTTAGCTAATATTGCTTATATTTTACTTAATTTTAATTGATTTAGCTAGCACATGTTCATATGTTTAGCACCTGACGATATACATTCTTGGCTTCATCACTATCTCTGATTGACGCCCCAAGATGTCACCGCTGTTGTCGGCCAACACAAGCACTCTCTATCCAGCTTGAGCCGCCAGAGCCGTCCGCCATCTCAGCCCTCAGTTCTTCCACCGTGTAGTCTCCTCCCCTCCATAGCCGCTGCTGAGGTGTGCCTGTAAAAGCGACATAGCTAAACACATCACATTTGATCCTCCAGGACTTGACTTCATGGGCTGGTAACTAAAGCTGGACATATGAGCCGTGCCAAATGGCTCAGCTTTCGGGCCGCCTCTTTTGGCACGGCTCAAAAATGGCACGGCCCGGCCGGCACCGGGCTCGAGCCGGCACTAGGCCTGGGCCGGCACGGGCCTGTTTGTCGGGCCATGTCTGGGCCGGAGGTCAAGCACGAGGCTCGACATGGCACGGCTCGGTTTTATATTTCGCATAAATATAATTAAATTCTATGTGCAAACAAATCAGTCAATGAGGTTTAGTGGTATGCTCCACCAGTTCAACATAGGAGAAGGTCACGGTTTGATTCCCTCCTATGCTTCATTTTGCATTATTTTCAGGTATTCCTATTTTAAATGAGCGGCTAGCAAGGTGAGCCGTCCATGCCGGCCCGGCACATTTAAACCTGGTTAAAGCTGACGGGCTGTGCCACGGGCCAACAGCTCCGCCTATGGTCTGCCTCGGCACAGCCCGTTATGCCATAACGGGTCATGCCACTAAACAAGCCGGACCGGGCAGGCGGCCCAATTGCTCAGCTATACTCGTAACCTTGGCTTCTCCAAAAATGCTACTTCTCCAAAATGCGGAAAAGCAAAGGCTCCCCAAACACGGCCAAAATCATCGAAAATGTCAGAAATCGCACAAGAAAGTCACGAGGATGAGTTGCTGCGCCTTGATTTCCGGTGGACTCCGCCTAAAACAAACGGGAGTCCCGGATTGCTGCAGCTCCTAGCAGCGTTAAACAACCAAACACCACGGTTGCCGGTTGGCCAAGCGCGAAGCAACCGCGCGCGCGCGGCGGCCGATTTCGGCCGCGTGGCCGATCGGGGTCAGCTCGGCTCTTCCGGTCGAACAACAGTGCTGGTGTCCCGCCGAGTGTCGACATGCGTCACACACGGCTGATTAAGGCGGCGATAACGATGATATGGCGACACCGTTTGCAACATGTGTACACCGTATTACTGCGGCCAATCAGTGAGAAAACGATCGCATTGAAATGCGTGTTTTGTCTCGAAAGATGTCGTAGGTGTATAATGCTAGGAACGGGCGAACCGCCTGTCGCGGGTCTCGGTCGTCTCGACGCCTCAGCCCCCCTCCAACATTATGTTACGTCGGTCCTGGTCCTAGAAGAAAATTGCTGCCCGCCAGGTATCCCATTGTGCCGTGCCATCACCGAGCCAGTAACAAAATGCTGATTTGATCGGTTTTGAACGCTGTTGAAGCAACCCATAAACCAAAAAACTGAACTGAAATTATTTTTGCAACAGTATTTTTATCAAAAATTAATCAGCAATCGAGCTGAACCAGTTTTTAAAACCATGTTGATCATCTCACCTGAGCTGGGTCGTCGGTAAACCATTACCTTTTGTAATTATAATTGTCTTGTTATAGTACAAAATAGTACTCTTTTCGTCTTTAAGTTATTTTAGACTCAACAACTTTTTTTCAAATTATAAGTCATTCTCACTTTCTAATATATTTTATTTTCTCTCAATATTTTTTTATCTCTGTCTCTCTTATTTTTATTTTTAACGCATCTTATTTTTTTTACTTTTTTTATTTCTATGTAACCACTTATAAATCGAAACCGAGCGAGGAGTGCCTAAGAGCTACTTCCGGCCTATAGCCCCACCCCACCGGATCAAGTAGTGGAATCTTAGAGCCGAATTCTCTGCTCGTCCTCCAGGTGGGCTGTGGGCAAGTAGTGGAAAGAGCCCACCCCACAGCCCACCGTCGGTCGCCAGCTCGCAATTACACCGGCGATGATGACATTGTCTCCAGGCATCATGTTAATTGAGACATTGACACCGAAGCACCATACTGTGGAGATGATTCTTCCGAACGAACCCCTACGCTCGTGCGAGACCATTCAACCCTCGATCCCTCCGACTGCTTTTTTATTTATAAATGTTAAAAAAAAATAGTACTACCTCTGTTCTAAAATATAAAATATTTTTAAGTTTGATTAAGATCAAAATTTTTTAACTTCTACCAATAATATTTAAAAAATTACATAGTTTTTAATATAAAAATCTAATTTTTATGAAATTTTATTTAATGATGAATTCAAAAAATATAATTTTTATATGATAAAATATAACTCCCTCTGTTTCTAAATTATTGACACCGTTGACTATTCAGACTTCAACTTTGAGCATTCGTTTTATTTAAAAAATTAATTTGAATGTATAAAATTATAATTCATAATTCTAATTACTTTGATAATAAAGCAAATCATAACAAAATATATAATATTCATCAAACTTTTAAATAAGATGAATGGTCAAAGTTGATGGTTAAAGTCAAGGTGTTAATAATTTAAGAATGGAGAGAGTATTAATTATATTTATTAGTGGTCAAAGTGATAAAAGTTTGACTTTAACTAAACCTAAAAATATTTATATTTTAGAACAGAGAGAGTAATAGCAATTAGTACTCTCTCCGTTCTTTAATTGGTGTCGCCGTTGACTTCAAACATCAACTTTAATTGGTCTCCGTGCTCTGCATCGCGCCGTCAACCTCGACCTCGCCCGTGTGGTGCCATCCTCGTCATGCGCGTGGAACCCCGTCGAGCTTGCCGTACCCGTTCTGCAAGGCCCCGTCAGCGCCCTGTCCTCGCCCGACCTTCCTCGTCGTTGTCAGCGCGCTGCCTTGTCTTCGTCATCCCCGCGCGGCTCTGTCCCCGACCATCGCTGAGCCCGCTCTGGTTGATTGTTGCTTGGGTGAGTGTTCTTGGATCTCCGCCTTCATTTTTGGCTGGTTGTGGCTTCCCGTCTCCTGAACTCAAGTTTGCTGGTGCATGATGTTACGAGCGTTGGATCTGAAAGCAGTTCGAGGCTTCGAACAAGTCGTCACCGTGTCGCTGTCGCCGTTTTGTCATGCAGTCAGTCATCGCGGTGCCTCGGTGAGCTGCTGCCTCACCCTGTCTCTGTCTCTCGGTGAGAATCTGTTTATCATGTTTGTTTCCAAGATCACTGCTGATCCGCTGTGTTTGTTGATCATTCTTTGTTGCCGTGTTTGTTGGGCAGTTGGTGATCGTTTCAGTGATGCCGAAGCTTCGGAGCAGCACTCAGGTGGTGGTCGAAACACCTTGTGGGGTGTTGGTGTCCACCTCGATGCTGGTCTTCCTTGGTTGCTTGGCTGTTTCCGATGAGCTTCCTTCGTCCTTGTCATTTCCTTGATCGTCGTTTCCGTTGTTTGAGCTTTGAATCTTATCTGTGCCTGTGCCAGGAGAACCAAATCGTCAGAGCGCGAACACGTTTTGGCTGCCAAGGTCGCTGCACAGCTTGAGGCTGTCACCAGAGGCGGGTGGTGAAATCGTCGAGGTGGAGCTGCCATCGTCGTCGTTGTCACATCGCTGTCGTCCCCTTGGTGAGACTGTGTTCCTTGTCTTCATTTTTGCATGTTTTTGGTGTGCCGTGTTGAGAATAAGTCATGGTTAGCATTTGTCTTCCGATCGGTGGATCACCGCCGTTCTTCGTATCCAGGCGCTCAAGATCTAAACTGCGTCGTCTTCACCATCGGTCGTATTCCCGCAGCTTCTCTTCAGCTCTTGCTCAAGTCTCGGTGAGCATCTCTGTTTCTCTGTTCAGTTTCTCGTTTCATTTCAATCTGTGAGCGCTGACTTGTCCATCTCTTTCCTTACTTGATCGGTTTCGCATCGAGCTACCGCATCGTGTGCAGGTTCAACTGGCCACGCTGTCGTTCCTGGGGTCAACTCACCGATCATCTCGTCGGAGAGTTTCTCGTGACATCAACGCCGTCGACCCTTCGTTGAACCAAGCCATGGTGAGCTCTGTTCTCTTTTCTCTGCGCCTTTCTGGTCGCTTAGCAAAGTTCGCAACTCGTAGCTATGAGTTGGTGCTGAAGTCTAAGTTTACTATTATGTGAAGAGATCGTTCCTCCTTCAAGCCAAGGTCACGCGGAGTCGGCCGTGACCGAGCCCAAGTTTGAGATCATCCGGTCTTGTCGAATTCTGGTGTCATCTCCACATTTGGTTGTCATCCTTGCAGTCTTGCTTCATCCTTATCTCAAGTTTTGGTGAGCACTTCTATCCTTTTGTTTCTCTTCCTGTTGGTTAGGCCGATCCGTAGCTCGTTCGGTGTCCAGTTCGGTTTTAGGGCAAAGACACATTGAATCAGTTGTGTTCAAGCTACAGATCGTCTCTTGTGGATCGATCTGTTGAGCTGTGAAATCTGATTCAGTTTTGGGGCAGGGACATGCCAGTACGGCTATGTTTAGACCTCAAATCGTGTTTTGCCAGCTGATCTGTGTGTTTGCTGTGATCGGACCTGTTTTGGGTCTGGGACACACGGGTTTAGTTGTGTCTCGACTCTAATTCTGTTGTTGTTGGGTGATATGTGGGTGTTCGGTTGGTGCTGTAGCAATCGGCCTAATTTTAGGTCGTGGTCACACAGGTTCGTCCTTGTCTGTGCTTTATTTCGTGGGCTGTCGGGTGGGCTATGACCGTGCTGTTGGTCACACAACCGGTGTCGTGTCCAATTCTTCGGACACGTGTGCAAGGTTCGGCTGTGACTCAACTCTGGGTCGCACGGCCGTGATCGTGTCTAACCCCAGTTCATTCTTTAGTTGTGCAGCCGATGACCATCTCGTGGGTCACATGGCAGGCACCGTGTCCAAGCCCTTGGACACACGTCCACGGTCCAGCTGTGACCCAGCTTGTGGTCAAGTGGCTGTGACTGCGTCTGTGACTCAGTTCGCATGCAGTCGGGTCTGGTAATCGGTGCCGGGTCATGTGCCGATTACCGTGTCCTAACCCAGGTCACGCATGGTCGACCAATGAGTGATCGGTTCCCAGGACATGTCGCTATGATTGTGTCCTAACCTCAGATCACTCACGATTGAGTCAGTTGGTGATTCGGCCTCGAGACATGTCGCTGTGACTATGTCCCAGCCCCAGATCTTTCCTGTTCAGGCCAACGAGTGACCGGAGCCTTGGACACGTGTCGTGTACCGTATTTGAACCCTGAATCTCAAGCGTTCGGCCCTGTACGTGTCTTTTCTCTGAGACACGATCGTGAGACCATGTCTTGTAGTCAGTTCTTGTCTAATCAATATATCCATTCGTTGAGTCTGTTCTAGTAGTTATTTTGTCGTTCTTTTCAGTTTCTCATTCGTTTTTTGTGTCGTTTGTCCAGCGAGAGATGTTGTTGAGTCTTAAAGACCGTTTTGCACTAAGACCTAGATCTCAGATGGGATCTCGACTCACAAGGCAAGCCGCGCTCCTTGACCAAGCTTTGTTCCCCGTTTTTAAACTGCATGTTTTGTTTGAAACCATAATTTGTATGCCAACTGTTTTAAAATATGCTAGCAACATTTCCAAGCCGTGCTATTTATCGTTCCACATATTATGAGCCTTAGAACTGCTTTAGTACTATTACTTTACTTTTATGGTTAGCCATGCTTAGTTGCATATGTTTACTATACTTCACACCTTATCACTATAAAATTGAATTTGTGTTAAATGCTTTTGAACTATGATTCAAATGTGTGAGTTTTGTAAATAACTCTATACATACTATTTAGTAGGGGCATGCAAGAGTTTGAGGTGATGGGGACTCTTGGGAAGCCCTTATGGGCATACCTGTTGCGGGTACACCGGAGGTTTTGGTCTTGGGCTTTTGGAGAGTTTGTTGATTGTTAGAATTGAGGATGGAGAGATAGCCTACCCCGGTAATTAAGGACCGAGTCCTTTGAGTTTTGTACGCTCAGTTGACAACCATGCACACCACGTTACCCTGTCTGTGCAGAGGCTTGATCTTGAAGCTTGGTGAGACTGGTTGTTTATCTGTGGATTGGCGGTGATGTGTTAGTATGGTGTAGAGTTACAACTCCTCACATGAGATCGAGATACTCTACCTGATCAGTGGTAGGCTTCTCACAGCTCTCAAACTCGGCAGCGTAGGTGACTGGGATCCCTATCCTGAAGGACGGGTAACGCCACTTAAAGCTTATGTATGGGTTTTGTGTATTCGTTGGGACTACCACGGTGGTTCCCGGCGACACTTTTTGTGTGACCAGGTGCATAAACTCTATAGAGTTACAGTCAATGTGCATTGCCACGTCCTTTTGGAAGGACACCCTCTGAGTTGTGCTCCTCGTTAAGTAGTTTTGTTTTCTTTTCTCTACCTCTGTTTTGAAATGTTTTGGACTCCGGCATTTGAGCTGTGGCTGAGTGTGAAGATTACACCGGCATTTAAAATGAACCTTCGTTCGGGATAACGGAGATTTCTGCAGGCCAAAATAATAAAATTTGATAGTTTTAAAAATAAAACTTCTTGCATCTTTAAAATAAAATATTTTAGACTTGCATTTAGCACTTGAGCCAGCTTACATCCTTGAAACTATCCTCTGTATGCATACATTGTTGCTAGGTAGCTCGCGGTGTGCTAAGTATTCACATACTCACGGTTTTTCACGCCCTTCTTTTTCAGAGGTCAGCTAAAAGATCATTCTTGTCTGCTTTCTAGCTGTGGTTTAAGGTTCGCTCTTGCACTCGAGTTGTCTGTGGAGGAAAAGGTTCATCTTGGTGCTTGCTCCCGTTTGTTCCCGCTGCTGTTTCAGTTTCTGTTTTCTCGGTAGTTTTTGTTCCGCCTTCAGATGTTCAATAACTTTTATAGATAATCCCATTGAATTAATTTATCTTATTCTTGTTTATTTATTTTGTTATAGTTTTTTTATTGGTTACTTGTGATAAACATGTTTGCGAACCTCCTAAG
Source organism: Zoysia matrella (assembly GCA_001602295.1). Taxonomy (NCBI): domain Eukaryota; kingdom Viridiplantae; phylum Streptophyta; class Magnoliopsida; order Poales; family Poaceae; genus Zoysia; species Zoysia matrella. The sequence continues at coordinate 302,802 of BCLG01000121.1, forward strand.
ATTGGCGAAAACACATGGGATCAGGTCTTATCGAAAGATAAGCCCAGTCGTTACATTAGAGCATCTTCAAAAACTCCCCATTAAACCCTTCAAAATCAAATTATAAGAGAAAAGTCAAAAACCTCCTCTAACAACTCTCTTAGACACCAACTTATTTTCGAGGGTCCTCCGAAATTCTCCCATTCTAAGGTAAATTTGAATCTGAGGAACTTTTTGTAGTACCCAATTTTATCTCACTTGTAACTAATATTGTTCACTCGGTTCAAATTTAAACTATATTGAGAAGAGCTGTTAGAGGAGATGATTAAAATAGATTCAAAAATTTTTTATTAACCCAAAAGATACTTTTTAAAGTGATTTTTTGAGAGAACTCTTAAAACCCAACAATAAACAAGTTATCAATATTATTACATTATTTTCAGTCACTAGGAATATGAACACGTGATCATGAAAACTTTCTTTTTCATGGTCACGTGTCTGTATCGTAATTGATGCCACCATTCAATCCTGCCTACATCTCAACGGCCGGAAAAATGCTATTCCCCGCGCACGCGCACGACCATTCAACCCTCCTCTCCTATATACAGAGCCATGCTGCAGCTGCTGCGCTTCACATTATTCTCTCCCGAACTCTCTCTCCACACACCACCCACTAGGCTGGAGACAGGGAGAGAGAGGGAGCGCGACGCGCGCGCGTTCCATCCATGGGGCAAGAGTCCGTGGCGGTGGCGACGCCGAACGGTGCCGAGAGGCCGCACGCCGTGGTGATGCCGTACCCGCTGCAAGGCCACGTGATCCCGGCGGTGCACCTGTCTCTGCGGCTCGCGGAGCGCGGGTTCGCAATCACCTTCATCAACACGGAGTCCGTGCACCACAAGATCGCGGCGGGCGCGGGCGGCGGAGCGGCGGACATCTTCGCGGCCGCGCGCGCGGCAGCGGCGCCGGACCGGCAGCTGGACGTGCGGTACGAGCTGGTGAGCGACGGGTTCCCGCTGTCGTTCGACCGGTCGCTGAACCACGACCTGTTCATGGAGGGCGTGCTGCACGTCCTCCCGGCCCACGTCGAGGACCTGCTCCGCCGCGTCGTCACGCGCCCGGCGTCGACGTGCCTCGTCATCGACACGTTCTTCGTCTGGCCGGCCACGCTCGCGCGGAAGCTCGGCGTGCCCTACGTGTCGTTCTGGACCGAGCCCGCGCTCATCTTCCACCTCTACTGCCACATGGACACGCTCACCAAGAATGGACACTTCAGGTGCAAAGGTACGTATACCTACGTACGCGTAGGAGCTCCATCATCCACCATCTCTCTGCCATGTGTGGATATTTTTGGCTCGAGACATGCTCGACACTTCAGATGTTCAGTGTCTATTTTTAGCCATAAGACGAGACGGGCCAGAGGCGTTCACTCGATAACCAGTCAAATTTAGGAACGATTCAAAGAGAAAACCTGATTGGTAGGGACCGTAGGAGACGCGAAAGAGCCGTTTCCGCGCGGCGTGGACTTGCTGCCAATAGTGGATGGACGAGTTCCATGCTCGGATGGAGACGGGACCTTGCTGTATCTGCATGGGTCGTCGTCTATCAACATGCCATTATTTAAGTTGAGACAGTGACAGATTGCGCCCTGCGTCACGGTCGTTACACGTAAATTGGCCCAAACCAGGAGGATAAGTCTGCTTCTGCAGGTGACCCTAGGACGCATAGCCCGGCCGGTTTTTTCTTATTCGGAGTTTTCCGTTATTATGTGAAATTTCTGTATGCAAAAAGAAAAAAAATAATACTCAAAATGAAATAAATTAATACAAACTCAGAGGTAAAATAGTTATTTTGTCCTTTCACTTAACACCATTAGAGGGTAAAACTGGCAGGAGGAGCAAATAAGAAATCAAAAATGGATTTAAAACCATATATGGAAGTTTAAATCGGAAAAGGCCAAGTAGGGATGGCAATGGGTCGGATTCTGGTCGGGTTTTGTACAAACCGCCCGCTTAAAAAAATTACAGGTGCAATATCAGAGCTGCACTCGCACCCACAGGTAAAAAGTTAAATTTGAACCCGTCAGTTTTTAGGTCCCATCAGGTTTGCTTTATATCTTGTCACAAAGCGCATATCCATCATAGTTATACACATGACTGGCGGGTGCCCGCCGGGTTTTGGGTAGGTGTCTGATTCCCCATTGTCATAAGGATGGCAACGGGTTGTGTTTCAGACTCGAGAGAGTTTGTAATGGGCTGGGCTGAGCAAATTATAGTATTCAGGCGCCCAACAGGTCATCCGCGGGAGGGGAAAAAACCCAACCTACGCCAGTGTTATTTTATATCGGGCGCGGATGAATAAATGGACACGCAACCGCACCTGTTGGATGCAAAACTTAACTGGTACCTAAAACCCGCACTTGAATTGCCATCCCTACCAAGAAGAGAAGCAGTAAATATTTTAAGACCAAATAAGAAATTCTCCCTTTAGAGTTTTTCATTATTATGTGAAACAATATTTATGAATTTAGTGTGTTTCAAGAGGGCCTGAGGCTTCAAACTCAAGAAACTACTCCCTCCGATTTTAAAATATTGACACCGTTAAATTCTCACATCAACTTTGACAAAAAAAATATAATAAATATAATGTATTTTGTTATAATTTGATTTATCATTAGAAATATTTGCAATAGTATTAATAATTTTACCTATTTAAACTATTTTTTTTAAAAAATGATCAAAGTTGATATAAAGTCAACGGTGTCAATATTTTAAAACCGAAAAGAGTCTGAAAAAAACAACGTCATGAAGTTTATACTCCACTGTCTACGCGATTATACTAACAGGGAGCACTGAACTAGTAGAAGGCTGCGCGGCTGCCGGCCGGCGACGGGGTAGTGTTGCACGTTAGAAAGTGGTGTGAACGAGTCACGCCGTGCCATGCATAGAGGATCGACCAAAATGACTGGGAAAATCCGGTAACTACGACATGGCGCAAGAGAATGGCCCTTTGCGCGCGCTCTGTTTTTCCTAGTACTAACCTTTTCCTCGCCGCCTCCTTTGTGGACACGCAGAGCCTCGCAAGGACACGATCACGTACATCCCCGGCGTCCCGTCCATCGAGCCATGCGAGCTCATGTCGTTCCTGCAGGACACAGACACCACGACCGTGGTGCACCGCATCATCGACAGGGCCTTCGAGGAGGCCCGCGGCGCCGACGTGGTCGTCTGCAACACCGTGGAGGAGCTGGAGCCGTCCACCATCGCGGCTCTGCGCGCCGGCGGGAGTCCCTTCTACGCCGTGGGTCCGGTCCTCCCCGCGGGCTTCGCGCGCAGCGCCGTGGCCACGTCGATGTGGGCCGAGTCGGACTGCTCGCGGTGGCTGGACGCGCAGCCTCCGGGCTCCGTGCTGTATGTTTCCTTCGGCAGCTACGCGCACGTGACGCGGGAGGAGCTCCACGAGATCGCGCGCGGCGTGCTGGCCAGCGGCGCGCGGTTCCTGTGGGTGCAGCGCGAGGACGTGGTCAGCGCCGACGACCCGGACCCGCTGCCCGACGGCTTCGCGGCCGCCGCGGCGGGACGCGGGCTCGTCGTGCGCTGGTGCTGCCAGGTGGAGGTGCTCGCGCACGCCGCCGTCGGCGGGTTCCTGACGCACTGCGGATGGAACTCCATCCTCGAGAGCGTGTGGGCAGGGGTGCCCATGCTCTGCTTCCCGCTGCTCACCGACCAGTTCACCAACCGCAGGCTCGTCGCGCGGGAGTGGCGCGCCGGCGCGTCCATCGGGGACCGCGGCGCCGTGCGAGCCGACGAGGTAAGGGCGCGGATCCAGTGCCTGATGGCTGGCGCGGGGGAGGGTGCGGAGTTCAGGGAGCAGGTGCGGAAGCTCAGGGACACGCTACGGGCCGCCGTGGAGCCTGGCGGCTCGTCGCAGCGCAACTTCGACGAGCTCGTCGACGACCTCAAGCGCCGATGCGGCGGCCGTCGTTGAGCCTGGACACGTTCTTGCATGCGCCATTGCTTGTCACTATATACTCACTAGCGGCGTCGTGTTGTATCGTGTTACTGCGTACGGATTGAAGTTTGTCCTACCACGAATAAACTGAATCGAACGATTCGATACGTGTGTGTGCTATGTACGGTCGATTTGGTTCCGCGGGCTGAAGTTCTATGAAGTGCATGCATGGTATACAATGTCCAAACTTTGCAAAAAGAACACTGTGACATAAGGGAGTTGAATTGCCAAAACACACTTTTCACAAATGAAAAAAGAATCGCTAGAAATGAAATAAAGATAGAGGATTTTTTTTCATGAATTTCTTCTTCAAGAATGACAAAAATACGCTGCATGGCTATCACATATATTAGCTTTAGAGTATCTCCAACAATTATGTAAAAAACCCTACATTTAAAATTTGATACTCCTTCCATTCCCAAATTCCATAAATCAAAGCATCACCATATTGGTCATGCCTAATTCGGCAATGCTGCCCACACGACTAGCAATGGGACATAAATCATTCAGAGAAATCAATCCCAATATGAAGGATGGGGATGGGCTACCGTGAAAAACCGCTCAAACCAATTTGATTTCAAATTTAAAACGGTAAATTGGAAAATCGATCGTAAATCGAAAAAACCGACCGGTAAACTGAAAAACCGAGCGATTTTATTTTAAATTTTTTATTTTCAAATTTGTCCGATTTTCATAATTTACTATAGCGGTTTTTGGTTTTTGTAAAAACTGACCAACTCTAGTTTACGAGGTTGAAATGGGCAGAACCCAGTCTCGCACTTGTTCACCCCCTCCAATTTCCTCGTTGCCGGAGTCGTCGACCAAGCTCCTCTACGGCCGACCTCAAAAACAGGCTTCTCTGGGTCCATTATCATTTTCCTCACCTCTCCGCCACCGATTCACGCTGGAGTGCTGGTAGCCGATTCCCTCTCTATCTTCCTTGGTTCTCTCACATTTTGTCTGGTGTTTGTGTCGAGATGAACGGAAGTAAATGGTGGGCTGGGCCTAGTAGATTCACCGATAGCCCATCCATTATATACCTTTTTCCTTTTTCTTTCTTTTATTAATTATGGAATGGGTTATTTAGATATATTGTTGAATTAAAATAAACATAAATACTTTTTACAGGAGGACACTGACACAAAATGTTAGGGCATATTGGTGAATTTCATTCTTTCTTCCTTGTGTTTAGAATATGAATCCTGGCATACTACCAAACGGTTTCACAAATAATTCTGATTTAGCTTTAGAAACATTTCAATTGAGAGACGTTTATAGTTGAATATAAAATATTACTGTCGATATCATAAAAATTAGAATTCCAAACATACACAGCCAAATATCGTATTATCAGATCCAAAGTCGACGATGGCTCATCAAAAGGCATTTATCAGGAGGCACCTACCAGCATGGAAGTCAAAAGAAGCGACACCATCAAAGACTATATTTAAGATGGGTAATTCTCATGTTTATGCATACTTAGTAACCTCGCTGAGGTTATGGTACTAGTAAACCCCGTATTTTTGTTACTCCTCGTAAACAGCCATATTTGTAACTTCTTATCCTTGCACTATAAAAAAGACACGAGAAAGCCCTTTAGATGGATTGAATATCCTTGGAGACTCACCCAGAACCTCTTATCCTCTCTCGAGAATATATTTTCACTGATTATTTGTCACTATATTAAAAAAACACATATTATCTTTCAAAAGACCTAAACTAGTTTAAATCTTATGTTTTTCTCTTAATGAATCTTCTTACTAAGTAAAACATCATCAAACCAAATATTCGCCGGACCTGACCCGCATCGACATTTACAATATGGACCCTTATTTTCATATACTAAACTAAAATTTCTAAATTTTTTTAAAAAGATTTAAACCCATATATAAAATAAAACCCATCTCTTCCTTATTATGGTAACCCAAACGCGTGCAGCACCACTGACCACAGCAGGCTCAGCAGCGGCAGCAAATGCCAATGTTCAGGCTCGGACTCGGGGCTTCAGTGCCGAGCTCTCCTCCGTCCTCCCCTATCCTCTACGAAATCCTCCTTTCTTCCTTTTGTTCTGGGCACTGCGGTGATGGGTCCATCCTTTCGCGTGGTCGGAGGCGGGGGCGGGACGATTTCGTTCCAATCAGGGATGATATGGGATTTGGGAGGAGGAATTTCATCTCTCCGAGGAGAGCGGATCTCTTTGCTTGCGTTTGGTAGGGCGGCTGCGCTACCTCGCCCTGTTGCTCGGTCCTCCTCTGAGCTGCAGCATTCTACTAATTCAGTCTATTTGCAAAAAGTGGTATGTTAAAATGATTGGCTATTTAATCTGACCTTGTTCAGTTATAAACCCTGTATAAGGGAAGGATGTTTTAGTACCGGGGAGAAAAATGAATTGCAGGATGTCCATCAGTTCTTCAGCCAATTTTTCTTTCGTGCTACCAGTTTGGTTTATTTAGTGAATGTTGCATTCAGAAGAATGAATGGATACTACCATAGAAGCATCTTTAACGAATGAATATAGTTTATCCCGCGAAATATTGTCGATTACATTCCTTTATCATTTTGTCTTCTAAGTGTTTGGTACTTCGATACAGAAAAAACAAATCAGAGAATATGCAACTAAAAAGATATAGGAAAACTGAAAACTTTTGGCCAGTAAAAAGTGATAAATGGTTGGCATCTTGGTTCTATGCATAAAACTATGCAATAATTTTCAGAATTATTTCCTTTTCAATTGTTGCCTTGTTTAAATTGTGCAACTCTTTTTATCGTGACTTGGGATGTTAACCTTTCCTCTTTGTATCACTGCAGCAGGACAAATGTTCTTCTGTTGACCAGAGGACATCATATCTTCATGTACAATCTCTTAGGAACTTTCCCATTGGAAAACTTTGTGGGGAGGTGGTCGTGGTGCGACTGGATTCTATGCATCTCTTGGGACCCTTAGAATCTTGCAATCTTTCACTGAAAAAGACTTTGTTAACTATCAAATACTTGTATGAAGCAAGAGCGAAAGTAGTTATTATCACCAGTTGGGATGCAATTCTTCAATCTGACATTCCAATGCTCAAATCAACACAGACTCTTGCTGGTTAGTCAGTGTTCAAATATTGTTCATTATGTAAACATATGTTCTGTTACTGGCTTTTAGGATTAAAAAATTTCAGTTCAATGTAGCAGAATAATGAATCGTAAACAAATATCTTTTCTCCTGTTATAGAAATTTTGGATATTCACATTTGCTGGGCTATTAATAAACCAAAAAAGAAAAATATCTGCATTTTATAAAATTGAGATGATGAGGTGAGGTCCTATGCATCACATGTCTGAAGTCTCAACAATGATAATCTGGATACCTACCATCTTACATGTAACTGTTTTCATTGTTGTTGGTGATACATTGGCTACTATAGACAATTTACCTATCACTCCTATAGTACAAAGCACCGCACCAATTTTCAATTAAAGCAACCTAATGAGTTGCAAATCAAGTTAGTATCTATGTTTGCTAGCTCAACAAAAATATGTCATAAATGATTGTCCTTTTAACACAATCACGATGCTGATTGTGTCAGAGTACCTATCATCGCTTCTTCAAGTAGGAGTTATTCCAGTAAATGGAGCACCTTGTTCAACATTGATTAAGCAGGAAGAGTGGGTGCAGAGTGATATTATTTTATTTGAAAATCTTCAGAACTTCAAAGGAGAAGTTTCCAACTGCAATGATTTTTCTCAGAAGCTAGCTTCAGGTGCCGCAATATTTGTTAATGATTCTTTCTCACTGTCTCATAAGATTCTAGCATCAACTGTTGGCATCACCCGCTTCTGCTATGCATCTCTTGCTGGTTTCCACTTTGAAGAGGAGCTTATGCAATTGCTAAAGATCACAGACACCACAAGGCGCCCATATATTGCAATTGTAATCATTAGCCTGTCATGTTCTTCCAGTTATACTGTCGGAAAAAAATGTTTTTTCCAGTTATAATTTGATAGAAGTGCAAATTGAATCTCTCAAAAATCTAGTTTTGATTGCTCTTGTTATGAATAAGCTGCAGCTTAACTTTCTGTACCCTATAGAAAAGGGAAGCTATATATGGAATGTATAATTGTTCAAACTGTTCTACTCTACCATATTAAAAAAAACCTGAGACAATCTCTTTCATTTGACAATGCACCCATCACAACCAAATTTCGTTTTCTCTGTTCTTCACATATGATAACTCCAAAGTACTTATTCACAAATATTGTTAGTATTCACTGTATAAGCAGTTATGTTCACTTATCTGCACAGACATATATAGATTTTGTAAAAATGATATGTTGATAATGTAACACCGTATATATCTAGGTAGTGTTAGGATGATGCTAGGAAATAGGACAATAAATGCTATACTACCATGATCTTAATCTTGAGTTGGTAACATGTAATTTTTCAGTGTCATCACTTTCATATGTGTTTAGGATTGTATTAACCTGAAACATAATGGTTAATATTTGATTATAGTGTCATGTAGCTTAACAGCAAAGGATCCTTGTACTAGCAATTCTTGTTTCTATGTAAACTATATGCAAGTAGGATCTGTGTGGGTTTTTTTTTTTTTAAATCAAAGTAGAATCTGTGCTTTACCAGTAAGTACTTCAAGAACCTGGAATGTACTATAGGTTTCTATTGCCTGCTTAGTTTATTTCTGAATTATTCTTGTTACTGCAGATTGGAGGCGGTAACTTCTTGAGAAATGCACCTGCTCTTGACCTGTTAGCCTCTCTATGTGATGGACTCTTTTTTGTTGGAAAACTATCCTTTCAAATAATGAACGGCCTTGGAATGTCAGTGCCTTCTCATTTCGTAGAAAGAAATGCAATTGAGGAAGTACAACAGTTTATTCAAGTCACTTGTGATAGGAACATTCATATTTATTATCCAACAGACATATGGTGCTTGAACAGTGATGATAACAAAAAACAGGGAATTTTTAGTTCGACTGACTTATTGTGTGGTGAGTACTGCTAGCAACTTTTCATGTTCTTTCCCAGTCTTTTTGTTGGGAAATATTATTTGAAATTGCACGTCCTACATTATGCAATTTGCTAACACCTATTTTTTCCTGTGCTTAATTTCTTAGACTGGACACCTGTGGATATAGGCCCATCAACGTTGAAGAAAATAGCTTCTCTAGTACCATTATACAAGGTAATAAATGGTACAATGACAATGTTGCTTCACAATTTTTTAATTTGGTCTCTGTTTTACTGTACAATGGTTTTGCTTAGATTTGATTAATTCTACATCTATGAAGTTTGTATTCTGAGGGAAGTATTAAGATATAATTACACCCATATCATTTGGAAGATATATGTGAACTGCAAAAAGTTGGCGTGGTATACTATCATACAGGATCAGACTTCTCTTTTGTTCTTACCAAGTAACATGCATTTACATGGTGATTTCAACCACTTTCTTGTTTGCAAATGTTTGTCACTTTTTATTTCCTGAGGTTTGATTTTTTTTTTTAATTTTGGTCCTGCCATTGAGTAATGCATGGTGTAGGCTGACTCCATTTGTACATGTAAACTATTAAGCGAAGGACTTGGCCTCATGTTGGAATGGTACATAAGGTACTACAAAACTTAAGAGCTATTTGTTTGCTTTCCACCGGGCATAACTCTATCCTACACATGTGAGTTCAGTTTTTTTTTTTTTTTTTGAACAAGGGCATGTTTGTAACTTTAGCTAGAGACAATGATCCTGAATGGAGGGAATATGAATTAATATTTTTTAAAAATACCAATTAAATGTAGTCAGGGAGTAACGACTTAATATTGTTTTTGAATATCTTTATTCATTTATATATAACAATTAAGATCCTGGACAACCAATCACATTTTCTGATTTTATTTGGACAGAAGATACTGTGGATTGGTCCTACAAACTATGATTCAACGCAAGAGCTGTCAGTCGGAGCAACACATTTGGGTCAAATTCTGAAAAAAGCATCCTCAGATATCTGTGATATAATTTTAGTGGGGAGTGCTGCATCCATGGCAGTAAAAGGAATGCCAAATTCCTCATGCTGGTACACAAAATTTCCAAATGCTTCTGTTGTTTGGGAATTCCTCAAAGGAAGAATATTGCCTGGTATAGCAGCATTGGATAAAGTAAGTCAGCGCAGGAGTGATTGTTCTATTTTTCATAACTTGTGCTTCTGATGATTCAATATATCTGGAAACATATTGTTTCAATTCATTCTTGTGTTTACTTACATGTCAAATGATGCCCCCCTCAAAATACTATTGAGATGGAAGTGTGGCCTGATGCCTTCATGATAGTTATAAGTTCCTGGCACCCAAAGATCTAAGTAGTCTCTTTTGTTAATAGCTGATTCACTGTCAAGCGCAATCATATTTGACATTTGTACCATGTTAGCAGAGTCCTTAAAATTTAATTGTGTCATAATATAGATATATTCCTGCACTGGTACAGGGAATCAGAGCTCTTCATGTATATGAGGGCATCAAAATCATCTAACACTGCAGAGTAGACAGCCTGGAAACCCTGAAGATATTAAGTGTGACCAATTAGCAAAATAACCGATTCCAGTTTTCTCTTGAAGATTTAAGTGATTAGTCTAGGAGTGAAGGACTATGACTGAATTATCAATTTGTATATGCAGCCTGAAACCCTGAAAAACTACGGGTTCTGTGCACTATACCTAATTTATGTGCCAGAAACATTATTCATTATATTCGTATCTGATACCGAGGTCTCAACAGCATCCTTTGTTTCCACTGCAACCACAGAATTTGCATATTCTATCATGCTTTTAATAATTTTGGTTATATTGGAAATACAACACCTTCATTTATTATATAAAACTGCAATGTTTTGAAGTCTCTTTTGTTCTAGTCATATAGATATATTTTGTTGGTCACTCTTTTACCTTTTGCAGTGTTATCCCCACCAGATTTCATGGAGAACTGTCTTCTCTGATTTTATACAACCCTTGGTTGTTGATATTGGTAGTGGTATGCTTTCACTTCAGTAATTGATTTCAAATTAGGATCTTTTTGTTGAAATGATTACAATACTCAATAGGTAATTGTACTTCCTGGTCTCCTTTACTAGGTCCCCATTTGTCAGAGTTCCAGATCTTGGAGCTGCTCACATCTAGCTCCAAAAAAAGAAAATTTAGATCTGGAGCTGTCGGATGTATTAATGGTCTTTGATTGGGCCAACTTTTTCTTATTGGAATCAACTTAAAAAATAGTCTAAAATACCTATTCACTCATAAACCCCCAATCCAACATGGACCTCAAGCTAGAGCTGTGCCAAACAGGGCCTAGATAGGCCCTATATAACTGAATTGATGTAATAGCAAACAGTGTTCCACTGTACCTGAACAGGTGGAGAAAATCACATGTGCTGCTATTGATAATACATCTTTAGATTCTTTACTCAATTACTCCTTTCTGGAATAATGTTTGATATTGAATTAACTCAAATTTACAGTAGGGATGCAAGTGGGTAGCGGCGAGGGTCAAATTTAGTTCAAATTTTGTGAGTATTTGCAGGTTACCCTCCAAATTTGAACTAGACATGGGCTCATGCCCACTTGCACAGATAACAAAGTATCACTGTAAGAGTGTTTGTTATTTTCATCAGTCCATTTTCATAGCCTTGATGTCCGCTTCCCAATAGTTATTGATACGTTGTGATATGATTCTCTAGCTCTATGTTTGGTCAACGTGAGCTGTACCTTGCTAATGAATACTATCAAAAGTTAGAAGTTTTGGTTACCTAACTGTAGTATGTCCTGGCTTGAGCTCCTCTTCCACTCTTGCAAGTGCAGGAAATGGTTTGTTTCTTTTTCAAATGGCTCGAAATTGCAAAAAATCCAATTTCCTTGGGCTTGAGATGAATGAAAAGGTAATAACTGCATTTTAGGCCATATGGAATCTCATTCTTGGCTTCAATCTTTTTAGTAACCTACCTTTCTCTGTAGCTTGTTATAAGGTGCCTTCAGGGTTTAGCTTCAGATGAGAAAAGGAACCTGTAAGTCTTGCTCATGTTGTCTTTTCTCATCATTTTTTTAAGAGTGTATTCTCAGTTCCTGAAGTAAGTATGGTCATAAAATTATTGGATCAAAGTAACAGATGAACCTCGAGTCTCTGTTCACTTTGACTTGAGACATTCCTTATGTATTAATATGGTTTTTCAGCATTATTAGTATGAATCATTGCCGAGCCATCCTATATTGAAGCTGACCTGTCAATATTTTAGTATCTTTTGATTTAAAAGAGATTTTTAGGAATACAAATTTGTTGTGAAAGCGTCAGAACCTAATCAGGAAGCAAACAGTCGATAGCTCTTTGTCAAATGATGCAGTTTTTTTTTTTTTCTCTTTCCTGACAGATATTTTGTAGCCACAAATGCAACATCCACATTCCGCTCCATAGTTTCCAGTTATCCTGGCCAACTGAGTCTCGTCACAATACAGGTTTGCCCAGAACTGCATATGCTTGACACGAATGTTTGATACACGCAGCTCCCTATGATCTTTGTATTGTTGATGGTCTACTACATCCAGTGTCCAAATCCTGACTTCAACAAGGAGAAAAATCGGTGGCAAATGGTGCGACGAATGCTTGTCGAAGCTGTTGCCGATCTGCTTCAACCAAATGGAAAGGTATGTGCTTTGCTCATCCCATTCCCAACCGTGAGATTTCTACCAGACGCTTAAGCCAAAGCAGAATGCATTTTCTGGTGAAGGGAACACTGATGCTAATGCAAATGGTGTTGCAGGTATATCTGCAGTCAGACGTGGAGTCCGTTCTGCTCGGGATGAAAGAGCAGTTCATCTCCTTCAGCAAGGGCCGTCTCGTGGTGGACGGCGGCGACAGCGACCACCAGATGGAGAACCCGTTCGGCGTGGCGTCTGACTGGGAACGCCATGTCCTTGCACGCGGAGCGCCGATGTACAGGACGATGCTACGGAAGGTGTGATTCCGTGGTCTGTCTCTGAAGTCCAAACATTGCATTGTTTGTCACCGTCCTTGCTTCGAATTTGGAGAAGGTGCTCATCGGCAACCTTCCGGATCAAAACATTCGTGTGCCATAACTTTTTTGTGACGAAATTGCAATCAACTCGACGTTGCAATTAGCATCTCTTGTCAGTTGCTAATTGCAAATCTAATCACTTCCTCCTAACCTGCTTGGTTTTTATATCATCGTCCACCGGAGAGACCGATGTCCGACATGGTGGCGGCGCTCATCGCCATCGACGTCGATCGCCAGGTGGACCACGAGTCTAAAAACTTAGGCTTGTACATCTCCATGCCAGCAGGCATGTTGAAGGTCACGTACGTCTCTGGCAGCTCCGGCAACGGCGCGCTGCCGTCGAGGTACTGCATGACCTGCCGCATGCTCGGCCGCGCCGGCGGCGACGGGTGGAGGCACGCCAGCCCGAGCCGCAGCACCAGGTCAGCCTCCGCTGTGTCGAACTCCGAGCCGAGCTTCGTGTCCACCGCGCCGGTGATGGCGCCGTTGCGCCAGTGCCCGAGCACCCAGTCCACGAGCACGAAGCGGTCGTCGTCCATGCCGGCGTTGCCGTCCGCCACGTCCTCCTCCTCGATGGGCCTCCGGCCGCAGGCAACCTCCAGGAGGAACGCGCCAAAGGCGAACACGTCGGAGAGTGTGGTCGCTCTGCCGGTGCGCACCAGCTCGGGCGCAAGGTACCCCATGGTGCCGACCACGTGCGTGGTCTGCGGGTCGGCGCCGTGGTCGTACAACCTCGCCAGGCCGAAGTCACCCAGCCGGCCGTTCATCTCGGCGTCGAGGAGCACGTTGCTCGCCTTGATGTCGCGGTGGATCACCACCTTCTCCCAGTCCTCGTGCATGTAGAGCAGCCCGGCGGCGACGCCCTTGACGACGTGGAACCTCTGCGCCCAGTCCAAAACGGGCTTGTCCTCGCCGCCGTGCAGGTACTTGTCGAGGCTGCCGTTGGGCATGTAATCGTAGACCAAGAGGAGTTCGCCTTTGCGCCGGCAGTAACCGAGCAGCTGCACGAGGTTGCGGTGCCGGAGGCGGCCGATGCTGACGACCTCGGCGACGAACTCCTTCATCCCCTGCCTCGACTCGTGCGACACTCTCTTCACGGCGATCTCGGTCCCGGACGCCGGGAGCACGCCCTTGTATACCCTTCCGAAGCCTCCGGCGCCGAGCATCCGCTTGTCCTTGAATCCCCCGGTGGCGTCGTACAGGTCCTTGTACGCGAACCGGTGCGGGCCGAACTCGACCTCCCAATCCTCGCGCAGCTCGGCGTACCTGAGCCGCCGCCGGATGAGCACGAATCCGATGGCGACGGCAGCGAGCACGGCCGCCGTGGTGGCGATCGGCAGCGCGACGGTCAGCGCCTTGGACCGGGGTTTGGGCCCGATGCGGGGCAGCTTCGGCAGCTTGTCGTAGTCGAGCGGCGGCGCAGCGGCGCCGCCGAGGCTGAAGCTCCAACCGAGCACGTAGTGCTTGACCAGCACGATGCTGGACGCGGACGAGAATCCGAGGTACGCCGTATCGGCGATGACCGTGGAGAGGTTGATTTTTGCGGACACGAGCGGCCGCTTCGGCCTGGGCGACCGCGCCGGGGCCATGGTGACGGTGACCTCCGTGGCCTTGGCGTCGTAGTCCACCCACACCTGCATCGGCTCCCGGCTGATCAGACTCAGGTTCCGGAACGCGCCGTCCCCGTCGTCGTAGTACCCCGCGGGCGCGGCGGCGGAAGAGTTGAGGCTGTTGACGTCGACGCCGACGTGGTTGTTGTTGATGTCCGCGAACTCCGGGTTGCGCACGGTGTCGAGCTCGACGGCGAAGACGCGGTTGCGCGGGTCGCCGTTGTCGGTGCCGTTGAACAGCCCCAGGTACTGCTGCGGCATGGCGGCGGAGAGGTCCGTGGACGGCGCGACGAGGAACGCGAACCCGCTCGTGCTCAGGTCCAGGAACTCCGACACGATGGCGAACACGAACGTGGTCGAGAACGACGCCACCCCCGCCGCCCCGGCGCGGCGGAACGTCACCGGGTCCGGGTGGAACGCGTGGCCCTTGGACATGTTGGTGTCGTTGGTGAGCAGCAGCAGCCCCGCCGGCGTGACCGTCGCCATGCCGTCCAGCGACAGCCTCGCGCCGCCGAAGCTGTTGTACGCGAACTCGACGGCGCCACCGGCCTCGACCGCGACCGCAGCCACAAGCAGAAGCGTCAGCAAAAGCCTGGCAGCCATGGCGCGGTCGTGCTCACATCACGCGCTACTCCTGCCAGTTTAACAGCGTCTGCAAGCAAGAGAAATGAAGGTCGTTTAGGTGTGGACGCGCTAAGTGAAGAAACCGAGGACCAAAAGCAGGAGAAAGGCAAGGTCACCATGAGAGCGACCTGCCGGCCATGAATCGCCATCCGTAAACGTGGGTCGCGCGCGTCGTGTCGTATCGAGGCAGCCAAACACGATCCGCTTGCAGGTGTGAGCGCAACGTGATGCCGGTTCCAAGTTGGCCCTGAATAAAAAAAAATCAACCTTTTTTTGTGACCAAGAAGATGATTAGGGATCGATCTGCCAGCGACCATATGAGGCTCTGATCTATCTGGACTCCATTGCGTAGTCTAGACCGTGACCAGGAAGACCAGTTAGCTTTGCCTTGCCGCAAACTGCATCTGATTTTAATTTGGTCGTGACGATCAAATATTTAAAGACAATTTTGACTGTTTGGTACGAGTGGAAATAGTACCAAGACCGTGGACTGTTGACTCAACAGCGTCCTTGTCTAATTATTCTCTACTTAGCCTGTCGTCCTTGCGTACACCTATACGCTAGATGCGTTAATCATCGGGGTTTTTTTTTTCGCTAGATCGTCGACTTGACCGTGGTTATGTCACTGGGCCCTAATCGTCCTGCTCTATGCTTTTATGCAAGCCCCACAAAAGGAAAATATTTGTTTTGTGGTGGGTGGTGGTCGTTCAACCGTTACCCCTAGTTCAGGACCATGGATTTGTTTATTATTAGACTACTCCCCTGATCCAAAATAAGTTTACAATGAATTCTATAAAATTAATGAATTTTATTAATATAAACATATACTCTCTCCGGTTGTTTTAAAATATTAACACCAGTGAGGTCTAACATCAACTTTAACTATTCATTTTATTTAAAAAATTATTCAAATGTGTACAATTATTAATCACACTTAAAATAACATTAATGATAAAGTGAATTATAACAAAATATATATAATTATCATACTTTTTTTTAATAAAATGAATAGTCAAAATTGATATTAAAAGTTAAAATGTTGTCAATATTTTAAAACCGGAGGGACTATATTTAAAAAATATTTCTTATAACAAATTTAGTAAAAGTCACATAATGTTAATTGAATTTGTAGAAATTACTTTAAATGTTATATTTGATCAAACTTAAACGTAATTTTTTTGGAAGAAAGGAAGTATAAAACGCAACGGTTTTTGGAACACATGAATTTTATGAGAAGTAGCTCGCAAAAATAGCTTGAGGGTCTGTTTGAAATACAGGAATAAACATAGGAATAGAAAAAAAAATACGAATGAAGAAAATACAGTAATGAGAAAAATGATAAAACCATTGGAATCGAAAACAAAGAAATTGGGAAATTTGGTGTTTGGACTGCATGAATTTGTAACACATGAACAAAAAATAGAAAACAAATATTAAATTTAATTTTAGATTGCACAAAATATTTTATAGGCAAAATTATCATGCACTCCTATATGGATATACCCCTGAGAGGATAGGAGCAATTAGTGAAGCGAGGTGACTGGGAGAGCTACCAGAGATTCCTTCCTTTGGGTTGTAGTAGATTTTTCATTTCCTGTGAAATGCACTGCAATAGTATCTAAATACAAATATAAGTATTATTAGAAAAAATACATCTTCAACAGTGACTTAATTGAGTATCTTAAATGTAGCTAAATGTAGGTATCTAATAGGTAATACCTAGCAATCGGTATCTGTTAGAGATGTTTATAGCTATTAATATTAATTTACCAACAATCTAAACATGCTCTAAGAGAACAACCTATTTCTGCGTTTCAAACGTAAAAACTTCTTTCCTTTCCAGAGGAACACTTCCCTGTAAAATTCCTTCACCAATCCTGGATTCCAATCAGGCTCTGATTTTTCAAGTTGAAAACAAGGCTTTATTTTCTTTTCTGTGAAGTAGTACAAGGAGAGGTGTCCTAATCTATCACTAGGTGGCAAACCGGGCACGTCTATGTCCCGTGCTGCACCCAAGTCTTCCATGATCTCCCGCACTATCTAGCATGCGGATTGAATATCCAAGGTTCCGTACAGAAGGATGATTTGACCAACCGCTTCTTTCTGCCGGAATTTTGGAGGTTAACAAGTGCTATTGCTCGAATATGATTCCTCAATCTGAAGTAAGTTCCTACGAAATTTCATTCGGCTGAGTAAAAAAGGAGAACATTGTCTAGTAATTATCCATCTCTTTTCTAAAAAAAATCGTACCGGAAATTTACAGCTGACTTCTAATGGTACCGAGGACAAAGACTTTTTGGTTACGCCCCGGCCGCCGTGATCACCTTCCTCCGGACAGGTCCGACGACGTGGTGCCCGCGGTCGTCGCCGTGGCCGCCGACGACGCGTAGGACATGGCGTAGGAATCGAACCCTATGTTCTGCATCATGGCCAGCACGCTGAAGCTCTGGTACGACGGCGGCGGGTCGGGCACCTTCGCGTCGCCGTCGAGGTACTGCACCACCTGCCGCATCGTGGGCCGCGCGGCGGGCAGCGGGTGCGCGCACAGCAGGCCCAGTTTCAGCGCCAGCGTCATCTCGTCCCCCGGGTAGTCGCCGCAGAGCCGCGCGTCCGCTGCGTCGTTGAGCGCGCCCTTGTGCCAGAGCTCCAGCACCCAGTCCACCAGCACGAACCGGCCGTCGTCCGACGCGTCGCGCTCGATGGGCCGCCGCCCGCAGGCCACCTCGAGCGCGAACGAGCCGAACGCGAACACGTCGGTGGCCGGCGTGACGCGCCGCGTGTGCGCGAGCTCCGGCGCCAGGTACCCCATGGTGCCCACCACGTGCGTGGTCTGCGGGCCGGCGCCGCTGTCGTACAGCCGCGCCAGCCCGAAGTCGCCGAGCCGCGCGTTCATCTCGCCGTCGAGCAGCACGTTGCTGGCCTTGACGTCGCGGTGGATCACCACCTGCTCCCAGTCCTCGTGGAGGTAGAGCAGGCCCGCCGCGACGCCCCTGATCACGCGGAGCCGCAGCGCCCAGCTCAGCGGCGGCGAGTCGTGCTGATCGTAC
>BCLG01000122.1:2606-44621 GCA_001602295.1 Zoysia matrella
GTCGTGCTGGCCGCGCTCGCCACGCTGCCGAGCCTGCTGCGCCGACTGCAGGGCATCGTGCTTCGCCTCCGGTCGCGGGGGAAGGAGGTCATCCAGGCGCGCATATCCACGTACTACTCCTCCAGCGAGGAGGACGAGGGAGACGACGAGGATAAAAGCAGCTCTGACGAAGCGTCCTCCTCCGGCGACGAGGAGGAAGAGGAGCGCGGGGCAAAGAGGATCGGGTACTTCGTCGAGGGCGCAGACGACGGATTCCCCTCGGGCGGCGGCGCCGTGGTGCGCACCTGGCAGGGCTTCGACGGCTGTGGTGGATTCAGCGGCCTCGGGGAGGGATCGGGTCTCGTCGCGGGGTTCCCCGCGGTCAGGGTGTGGGGCGCCGGCACGGCGAGCGGCGACCCCTGGTGGAGCGCCGATGAAGGCGGTTGCGACGGCGCGGCCGCGGAGGCCGAGGAAGAGGAGGAGGTGGTCGTCGGGTGGCGACGCGACCGCATGGCCGCGCACCGACGCCGGCGCCGCGCTCTGCAGGTCAGGTGAAACTGCGGTGCGGCGTGTGTATGGGAAGATAGAATTGGAATATGCCTTCTGGCGAGCCGCTGGAGATGCCGTCTGGACCCACCTGCCAGAGAGCGACATGTCGAAGGTGATTGTGATTATGGGGGTTGTTACGATTGTTTGGTGGGGATTATTTTTAAATTCGGGTTACGTCGAGGGTAAAAGAAGAAATTGAAGGTCTGCGGTGCGTGCACCGTGCGTTTCACGATGATGGATCTGTAATTTCTGCCTCTACTCTTCCGTACATTCATGTGAGGATCAATAAAAATAAGGGAACTTATTCCTTTAATTGAAATCCCGTTTCTTCGTGCATTCTCCAATTGTTCGTAAATAATTATTTGCATTGACTTTTAACATTAATTTGATTATTCATCTTATTAAAAAATACAATAAATTGTATATATTTTATGTAGTAATTTGCTTTATCACTGAATGTGTTTAAAACATATTTTGTAATTTTACACATTTAAACTAAATTTTTAAATAAAATGAATAATTAAATATGATGTTGCGAGTCAACCATAACATAAATTTAAAAGAAGAGGGAATACTAATTTTAGCATCTCAGGTTGCATTGTACTGTAAATAGATCACGATCGTCCGTGGCACCAAGCGAAATGTCGGTGTCTGAAGAAACGAATTGCATTCTGCAAAAGCATGATGTTGAGTACTGTAAAGCAGAAGCAGGAAGCAATGCTCTCAGCTTTTTCTCCTC
Source organism: Zoysia matrella (assembly GCA_001602295.1). Classification (NCBI taxonomy): domain Eukaryota; kingdom Viridiplantae; phylum Streptophyta; class Magnoliopsida; order Poales; family Poaceae; genus Zoysia; species Zoysia matrella. The sequence continues at coordinate 3,874 of BCLG01000122.1, forward strand.
TGTGAAGAACACTGCTTTCGGAAATGTCAAACATTTCATGACCATCCAGTTACCGTTGTGAATCAAGCAACATTTGGCCTTTCATAGAGAAAATAAAACTGGAAAACATATGCTGGCACTGTGACTTCGATTTGCCATGGAACTGCCGTTCGTCCCCTGCTGCCCTCTACGCTTGACATATGGGCTCATGTGCTGTCGGCACAAGAATTTCAGCCAAATATTTCTTCCTCTATTCGTAAATTCTTGACTTACCACTTCGTTTTTTTATTAATATTGTTAGGACAAAGGTGAGCAGTTCTATTTTTGCTCATTCTACACGTTTGAAACAACAAAATCAGATCGGAGGGAGTAACTTCTAACATCATCTTTTGATACCATCTTCATTTCAAAATATAACGATTTCCGAGTTTGATCAAAGTCAAATTCTTTTACTTTTGACTACTAATATCTAGAAAAGTAGATAATTTCTAAAATTTAAAATTACATATTATGAAAGTTTGTTTCGTTATGAATATAGTAATATAATTTAAAATAATAAAACACCATCAATTCTCTATTATTAATGGTCAAATTTAAATAAGTTTGAATCTGTCGAAGCCTAAAAATGCTTATATCTTTGGGACGAGTGGAGTAATTTGTCTTATTTATAAAATAATAAAAATGTGTAAAATTATAAGTCATATTTCATATAACTTTAATGATGATGCAAGTTATAACAAAATTATATGATATTTATCATTTTTTAATAAAATGAGTATTTAAAAATGCCTTTTAAAATCAACGGCGACAACAATTTAGAAACATAGTGAGTAAAATTTATGGGAAGCAACAAAAAAAATCAGTTAAGTTCAGCAAATCATCAGAAGGAAAAAAGTCAAAAGAAAAGTAGCATGGCAGGGTCAAAGGTCAAGCTAGTCACACCTCAAGCATGGACACTTAAAACTCCCTCACACAGAAATTTCACAGAAATCAGTTCATTTTAATAAAAAAAATACAAAATTCAAAAAAAAAAATTCCGCAATCCAAAAAAGACCTCTCAACCAGCACTGCACTTGCGAACAAAATCAAACAGGTCCCCTCCTAAATTAGCTTCAAACTCGCTATTTAAACCGCCTGAAATGGCGCCGAAAATGAAAAATCGTCCTCTGCCCGGCCAGAACCCCCACAGAAACAGCGACGCCACGAAGAGAAGCACCGCAGCCGCGATGGACACCAGGACGAGGTCTAAGGCCCTGCTGCTAGTTGTGGTGGTCTTCACGGCGGCCGGCGACGGCCAGCACCGCGCCGCGGCGCAGGCTTCTGCCGGTCGCAGTTCAACCTAGCCAACGAGGCGTGCAGCATGCGCACCGTCCCCAGCGGCCAGAACCCGGCGCGGCCGCTGCAGCTGCACAGCAACGGCTCATCCTACGAGCTGCAGTCGTCGGACCACCACGACGGCCACGGCGGCGGCACGGACAGGCGCCTAATGGGCATCGACAACGCCTGCATCTGCCAGGCCATGGTCTACCTCCCCGTCTTCATGAGCAGGGTCAAGCACGCCATCAAGCTCACCCCCCGTCCCGGGCTGTGACGTCTGCTTCGACTGCGCCGCCGTCTACTGACCGACCTGGCGTGGCAAAGGAGCCGTTTTTTCATTTCGTGTTTTCGTGCTGGGATTTTGAACAAAAATAACTTTTTAGATATGGACACGCATCATCAGCACTTTGTATCAGACATTTTGTATTAGAGCGATAGTAGTATTACTAGTACGAGCTTGTCAGCCGGCAACAGCTATTGCCAGGATCCACAATGCTTGTGCGCATGCAAAGCTAAGGTGGGTCCCACTCCAAGTGAAAAAGCGCCAATCTTCTAATGCTCTGTCCGTCCGTACCGCAAAAGAAATTATAAATAAATGTCTTACTGCCGGTAGTATGGCTATTGCCGGGTGCTAAGTAACACTAATACCGAGTTCCACAACGTTTGTGACCGAGTACCTACTCATCTTTTTATTGCTTATGGCCGAGTTTGTTCTCACGTTGTGGTCGCCCTTAACACAATATAATTCAGATCATAAGTAACTTCTTTCCATGAGGATCACCGACATTTTCAAGAGTTGAAGTGATACTTGGGCCTAAATAACAAAGTTACGATGATCAGTTTCTTGACACACGACTATGGTACTACTGCACTCTACTACATTTTTTCTGTAGGATGCTGCAGATATAAAACTGTGGTCATTTATCTCAAAGTCCTCCAAACACCAACAGCAAAAATGTCATTTTGCGAGCAGATGCAGTATTATTGTACTCCCTCCGGTCCTGGAATTAAAAGTCGTTTAGAACATCATTTCAAATACAAGGAGTGAATCCAGGCAGAAAGCTCTATATCAACCTCTCTAAAACTAGCTACTTTCTCGAAATCAATAATTATTATGAATCCGCACAAGTAATCCAGGCAGAAAGCTGTATGAAGCACCCCCTAAAAACTGAAGTTATGGAATAAAAAGGTACTAAATAATATGCAAAATCAAAACACTGCAGACAAGCTCACAAGCATGATATGATGACTAAGCATGACCTATATGGCAGATCAAAAAAATTTGAGTCTACATGTTTTACTACTCGAGCTCTTATTACAACTCTAGAACTGTACTGTTCCCGAGAAAATTTGGAGGTTAAGGGCTTTTTTGGAACGCAAGATTTTCGTAGGAATTGTGCAGGAATTTCACAGAAATCAATTCAATTTCTCAGAAAAAACGCAGGAATAGGAAAAATTTCCTTCGGAGGCCTAATTGTTTCTGGATCCCACACCCGCACGAATCCAATCATCCATGGATTGACTGAACCTTGAATAGTGGGAACATGACGTGCTGGTTACTGCAGAATGCAACTTCAACAGCAGATTTGAGCTGAATGCAACAGCGTCAAAACCATATTTCAGCAGACTACAGCACCACCAAGGGCAGGCTTTCGCAGGACACGACACTATCACGAGCATGTTTTCAGAGTACTTACAACGCATCTGACTCCGATACAGCTTCAAGGGCCGGCAGGTCAATTTTCATTTGGAGCAAGGTCAAGCCAACTCCAATCAAGCTCTGCACCCAGGTCGAACTCTGGGTCCTTGATTGGGAGAGGCAGATGGCTAATGTCAGCCAGGGCAATGTAGTCATCATCCAGAGGCATCTGTGTAACATCGACGAAGTCACTGATCAGGATCGTATCTTCTGAACTGGTGAAATCACCACCATGTCGGAGTTCATCAGCCCTGCTGATACAGTCACTGATAGGAAGCTCCTCTATCAAACCTGACAGCACATCCATCGAGAGGTCCTGGTCTCTAGGCTTGTCTGAGATGTGCAGTACGAGGTCATCCACTGGCTCAGAATCTACTACCTCCGTGAAAATCCTGTTCTCTGCTTCTTGACAAATCTTCTCGCCTGACACGGACGGCAAATCACATGACACTGAAGGCGAACTGGACAAAGCTGGAGGTTGTGATACAGGCAGCTGGGCTTTCATGGCCAAAAGCTCTGCACGGTACTCGCGCGCTTGTGCCTCATACGCCGCAGCAGCCTCCTCCTCAACGAGAAATGAACCGATCCACTTCCTTTTCTTTCTAATGGGATCACGAATCTCTGCTGCATACGTACCCCAGGGCCGCAGACGCACACCAGGGAACCTGCTCGACGGTTCCTTCTTCTTTGGGCCCTTGAGATCACATGGAAGGAGGGTCATCTTACGTTTTGTGGCCTTAGATTTCTTCGCCGGAACTAGCGCTGCTTTAGAATCCATCACCGGAATCAGCACCTCTCTCGTCACTTTCTTTTCCTTCTTGATGTTCTGGTCATCGTCATCATCAGAGGAGTCTGTGGCATCAGGATCACAGTAGAAAATACGGAGCTTCCGCAAAGAATGCATTTTGTCACGGTCGTTCTAGTATTGGCTTATGCCCCTTTATCTCAATCTGCAGTTAGAGCCAATGAATTATTTAATCAAATATGATAAATAGTACAAGCCTTCAATCAGACAGATGTGGTCAGAAGCAATGTTTACATACCAAGAGGAACAAAGACTTTTGCTGGCATGGCAACAACTGCTCGCTTGGAACAAGGAAATGCTACTCTGCAATCCAAGTTGACCACTGCGGAGGGCCTAAATGCAGAAATCCAGAATACTTCACTCCAAATCCAAATCTGAAACCATTATGAATTACTATCGGAAACTTTCCAAACCCACATGTTGCAGGATTGAAATCTAAAACCAACAATAATATGACACTGATTTGCAACAGTACAACAAAATAGATGACTGGACACACAACCTATGCATTCAAACCAGACCAACATTATCGCATATGTATCTCCAAATCAAATTCAGGAACAGAAGCAAGATGTTATCGCAACTGGAATAGTGTTATCGCAACTGGAATAATGTTAACAGTTATGTTAGGCTCACCGCAGTCCGAATATTTGCAACTATAGCATGGCAAGACATCATTAAAAAGTTGCCTTTTCTAGTGGAACAATAAAAGACATCTATGATGGTTGAAAACGAAGAAAGCATGTCTGCTAAAAACTGAAGAAACTATTAACGTCAGGCAGACGGACGGCAGAAGAACGGAAGGGTGCGAATATACATTTTTTTTTCTTTTTCAAAAAAGGAACAGGGGTAGCCGATCCCTCACTGAACAATAAATAGATGAACACTGAAGCATTCTCGCAAAAATTAAAAAAAAAAAAAACTGTGAAGCATAGCAGGAATAATAAACAAACATTGTTTCAGACAAACTAACGGAACACGTCATCAGATTGGACTGAAACATAGGAGTGCAGGACCATCCATCAAACAATATAGAGGACAGGGGGAGATTACCGTGCGATCCTTAAGCGGAAGACGCAGGCCCTGGCGCCGTTCTGCCGAAACTGGAGAAGGGTGCAAGAAGATGGCGACGGGAAATCAGAACCATGGAGCAGCAGCAGAGCCGGCGACATAAATCAATGGCACGCGCTGGCTAGCAGTACTCCGCTACTGCACTCTGGTCATACGACCAACACGACCTATCAGATTGATCACAAAATCCCGAATACCCCCGAGATAAGAACAATGTTTCCACTTTTGTATTTCTGCCCGCAATTTGAATGGAAACGGAGAAAAAGTCGAAAAGATCAGATTGGCGGCCGGCGTAATGGCCAAGAAAAAATCGCACGAAAATAGGCAAGGAATTAGCCGGATCAAAACCGCACGAAATCCGCCCAAAGATTTGTACGGGATTGCCCGACCGAACCTCCCTAAAAAAAATAAGAAGAAAAAAAAACAAACTTTCCCGAGAAGATAGGCAAATCGATCCGAATTGGACGCGGCAAGCGATTCTTGCGTTACAGTAGGAGCAGAATAGCGGATGAGTTGGCTGGAATCACTACTTACGCGAGCGTGGATGCCACGGCGACCTGGGGACCGAGTCCGAGTGTGAACGGAGTGAGCAGCGCGAAATCCGGGCTCCGGATCGGATCGGAGGGCGTTGGACGAGCGGGATCAAGAGAGACAGGCAGGGTGCTTGAGTTCTTGGTGATCACGATTTCTTTGGGAGGGAGAGGAGGAGCGGAGGGGTTTAATGGCGCTTTTGGCCACAGAGGAAGGAAGAGGGGGGAGGGGAGGTGACGAGACCGGGATGAACGGAGCAGGGTGACCCGGGTACGTGGTCACCCTCATGCGTAGCCGGGACTGCTTAACCAGCTCCAGCATTCGCCAAATATACAAAAAGTCAAAAAGTTGCGCGCAATAATTTGATTTAGGCACCGATAGAGCTTTTTTATCGACTTCTGGATTGGTTTTAACTAAAATTATACCAAACGGATTAGAAAGAACCGTTTTTTCTCTTTTCAGTGAGAAGCCAAAGTTGAAGTGAGAAGCCACAAAAATATCGCTTCTTCGTTCACGTGATATTCTCTTGTTAACTATTCTACAAAACACAGAAGAGCTCACAAAAGAAACTGTTCCACTAAAATATTTTCTAAAGAGTCGAAGCCGAAACCATAAAAACTTATTTTTTCAAAAAATCAAAGCTAAAGTCGTTTTTGAAAGAGCCAAAGCCGTATCAAAAGGCCTTAGATTGCAAAAGTGAACCTGATGAAGACTTGGAATTTGCTACTACCCGTATAGCGTCCAATGAGATATTTGTTCCAAGTTTGAAACTTAGAATTGATCAGTGCTTAAAAAAAAGACTCCTAGGCGTGCTTATAAGTGTTTAAAATATTTCTAAATTGTAATGGAAAAGGTTATGAATGTACTGTTTTTCTATTTTCCTTAAATCTTAATTTCCTTAAACTCCAGTGCTAGCGTGTTTTTTATAATTTTCCACTACTGATTCCTGCTACCTTGCATGTAATTTTTTTTTAATATGGGTATTGACAAAGCTGAATATTAGTATTCAAATTTGAGTGATCATTTGGGGAAAAAAATGTAAGCATGCGTCTTGCACGTGATATTCGTAGAGCGAAATGTCGAAATATCTAAAGACATTGTTTCCGCTTGTCTTGGAACATCTTTACCGTTGTTCTCAGTCAAAGCTTAGACCATTTCGTTAGTGCACTATTAATGGAGGGACTAAGGGTCTGTTTGGATCAGTCGACTAATTGTTTGCCGACAAAAAAATAGTTAATTTTCTCTAAACAAGTGGATTGATAGGGAGACTAATTTTTAGTACATCTACAAACTAATTGTTTTCCAATTAGTCGATTCGAAGAGACTAATAGAAACTAATTGCGACTAACAATTCATGGATACAATTAAAAACCTAAAATAGCCTTAATTTTTATTTTCAGAAACCAACTCGAAAACAATAAAACTATCAAATCAGAATCGAAAACATATGAAATATAGCACTCATTGGTGAAATTGCACTCATTGATGAAATAACGATTTTAGATGTACTGTTAGACATATGAGCTAGTTCTTTTTAAAAAAAATGCTATAGTTTTTTTTAAACATATGAGCTATAGTTTTTTTTTAAAAAAGCACTCATTGGTGAAATAACGATCTTATAGATGAATGGTTTGTGAGTTACAACAACTAGTAATTAAAAGGTTGTCAGTAATTATTTTATGAATCTAAATTGATGGTCATAATTGGATAGAAGATGGACATATTTTTTCAATTATTTTTGTTAGTTAATTGATTTATTATGTTGCTTTGATTGCACTATAGTATATTTGTGTTAAATAAATGACAGAAGTAAACTTGAGAAAATGGCGTAAAAAACTATACAAAATTTAAATTCATGGTGAGAAATAGAACTAATGATCTAACAATTAGTCATGGATCGAAGTATACACGGACTAATAATTAGTCAGAGAGCAAAACAAACATTTTATCGAAGAATAAATTAACAGATTATTAGTCTGAACTAATAATTATTCGATCGGATCTAAACAGATCCTAAAAGAGAATGCAGGTAAACATGAAAAAATAAAACAGGGGGAAATGCCGGGTTTCTTGGATCCCAAGTACCTGTGTTTGTGGAGTCTCGTGTTTGTGCGGCTACCCCGCTTTTGCAGACGGCAGCGCCTGCTCCTCCCCCTCCCGTGGTTCAGTGGCTGGCTGCAACCGTTAGTGAATCAGTCAACTGCCATACGCTTTGCTGCTGTGCTTTGGGTTTTGGATTTCGTTTGAGGCGTTAAAACTGGTCGCCATAGGTTCGATGAATACTGTAAAAATCATAAAAATGGATAAAAAATCGTTTCAAATCGAAAAATCAAAATTTAATTGAAGTGCTACAGTAAACATGTCGTTTTTTTCGATTTGCCGAGCGGTTTCACTGGTTTATCAACCGTTTTTTTGGTTTTATAGGTTTTCAGTTTAAGTATGAAACCCACCAATTTATCTATCAGTTTTACCGATTTTCGGTATTTAAAAATTTTTCAAATTTTCAAAAAATTAAAATTTTTTTTAAAAAAACCGATCGTCCGGATCGGTTTCACCAAAAACTGCGAAAACTAACTGGTTTTTGAATGGTTTTGTAAACCTTGCTCTGATGTAGGGTTAGGCCAAGTATGCGGATAATTAGACAGTAAAAATAAAAAGATCCGATTAGGTTGGACCGTGGTTTAAAATAATTAGATTTTTATTAAAGCTCATTTAGAAATAAAGAGCCAAGTTCGCAGATCATGCCATTCTTAAATGCTGCAAGGGCCTCCTATATTATGGTTACCTATCAAATTTAATAGAAATCTTTGAGAAGTATAGCAGCTCATAGGTGAAACATATAATATTATTACTAGACCGGCCTAATCCTTTAAACGGGCTAGGATGAGATCGGATATTATTTTATAAAAGGCTAAGTCAGATTGGGTTTGATACGATAAATTTGGATCGGATAAAAAAAAAATAAAGGGTTGAACTGGGATTTGGATTTTCACGCCTAGCTGCCACAAGACCGCTAGAATCATGTCATTTTCACAGTTTTAACTAGAGCAAAATCATCTCGGTTAGTAAAATTGAGTGTTTTTTAAAATTAAATCTAAGAACTGTAGCATTCTTTTTCCTCAATTTTCATGGTACATTACTTAATTTTTAACACTATTAGAAACCGACCGGTTCGAAGTTTTTTAACCCTAGGAGGAAGCCATAGGCGAGTGGTGGGGTGATTTGTGAAGGGGTGCAACGCGAAGGCTCGTGGGGAGAGGTTGACAGAGGGGCCATACCTTAAATGATGCCATGTTTGTATACGTTAGCTAGAGATTCTGTTTCTTGATCTGACGGTTTTGCACCTCTGATAGTACTAGCATGCAAATTTCCTTGCCCTGATGAAACATTCAGTACACCAGGTTAAGCGGCAAATCTACAGAATGCACCACGAATCTAGACAGTTAATGAAACATTCATTAACCTTGATATATCCTGAACTCGACAAATCTATACAACAGACCTTTATGCGATGTAACACATTGCATTTCAAGGGGAAAAAAACTATTTTCCCTCTTCCATCTTGTCCACAACCTGCCTTTCATCATCAACTTCAACCACGGGGGCAGGCTCCGCATCAACATCTGAACTTGAATTGTTGTGGGTTTCTGCCTGCGCAGATGGTGTCGGAGGTGCAGTCTTGCCTGCTGCCTCTCCTTGGTCAGAAACCATGGTCACCTCATCAGTGTTCACGTCCATCATCTTGTGCTGCTTCACAGGTTCCTGACCAGCTGGGCTCTTCTCTTCGGATGCCGACTCCATTCTTACCTCACTTGGTGGAGCATGAACATCTGATGCAGCTGCTGCTGCTCTAGAAGCATGCAAAATCTGGAGCCTGTAATCAGTTTCTGGTCGACGGCACACCTTCCTCAGTGGAACAATTTCCTATAAACAAAAGAAAAAATTGAAGTATGATGAAACGACATGAAACAAGATAGATGCAGCAGGCTGGTTTCATATAGGAGTATATTTTAACCGTCGGATCAAGGAACAACTCTCTAGCTAATGTACAGAAACATGGCATGATTATACAAAATGCTTTTCAAATTTATACTTCCTAGGTACATGCCCACATCTGACGTTGTGAAACAGAAAAAAGAACATGCAGTAAAAGTTCAGAACAAATGATAAAACTGAATTGTAGTGAACAATCCTAGCATCAGAATGCCGCAGGTCGAGATTTTGATAAACTGAATTGTAATAACTAACTGCACAGAATGCCACCTAGCATGGAGTGTTACCAACACAGTGAATAGTGAAGTAGAATATGATCTTATTCAACTTTGCAAGAGCATGCAAATTTATATGTATCCTTCCCTGCGAGATTAATAGTTCAAAGGCATTAATGCTACAGAAAAAGAAAACAACCGTACATGTGACACAGGTTTATATGCTGAGAAAATTTCTAAAACAGCACATGCAACATTGCAATGTTACAACATGTCAATGCATGGACACAATGAGCAGTTTGGGGGAAGTACCTCAGACTCATCATGAGTATACCGGACAAGAAATCTGCAACGACATCCTCTAACATCATGCCTTCTCCTTTGAGCATCAAGGACAATAGCATCAAAATAAAGAGCCTGCTCTTTACCTTCCTGAACAAACGAACATTTATTCCATGTGAGATAGCACATCAGGTCAACGATGGTAGCAAAGAAAAAGATAATAAGACAAATAAGAGAAAATAGATGAGAAACACCAATTTGATTGTACAAGTCATATGGCCAAGTCACATTCTATGCAAACAGCCAATTACATATATATGTTGCCTTAGCCTTTTAAAATTACAAGAAATGGCACAGGCAGTACCTTGATCTAAATCACGTCTTTGCCAAAAAAAAAAAGGACGAGTCTGAAACACTGAAATGCAATTACCAAGGCAACAGTAGATCAAAGGAAGAAATCTTACATACAAATAACAATAAAAAATTAAGGAGATAAAAAAACAAAACAAACAGTTTTACAAAAAAAAAAAAAAAACTCTGCAAGGTGACATGCAAGAAAAATCAAGATAATTGGTGACAGTCCTGAGCAAAGTCATAATTAGTATCAGCTATTAACGTAATTTAATAAAGCAAAAACAACTAATCCCAACCTAGAAAAAATTTATGCACCTATGAGTAGGCAGGATCATGAATTCTGTAAGGCAATAAAGGCATAGAAAAATGGAAACATAGCGAATATTATGTGGAAATCAGTAATATGAGGAATTAAACCATTGACTGCTCAGGAAGCACTGCAGTGCCATTTACTTCGCTTTCGGTTTCATTGTGATTGTGTGATTTCTAACAACATTTGGTACAGGTACATCTCACTTCGCAAGAAAACATCAGACTCTATAAATGACATCAGGCAATGATACATACAGTTTATGCAGGTTTTGCCAATCTTCTGAGCTACAAACAGAAACCGCTAGAAAAAAAGCGGTTTTGCTGTTTTGGACAATCAACTTTTACCAAGATACCAACCATAAGCCAGAAGTTATCATTTATATGACTACTTAAGTACCCAACAGCAGAGCTCCCGAGATGCAGATCAACTAAGGAGCTATTACCCAGAAAACATGATAAACATAGGGATACATAGTGCACAATGCCATTAAGCACCATTATATAACTTAGAAAAAGAAGTTAACAATGAATGTATGCGCTTGTACACAGCAATTCACAAGTTGTACTGCAAGACAACAAGTAAAAGCATTTAAGATGACCAGACCTGGAAACAAAGAATGAGGTCCCCAGGAAGCACAGCTACACATTCAGTGGCTTCACATGGAAGAGAACGCTGTCGCACACATTTGCGAACGTTGACCCATTCATCTTCCTCGGCTCCAAATCCAGAAAAACGAACCCGTACTTCCTGAGACATGAGAAGAAGTACAAGACAAATGGGTATTTGACATACACAGTAATATTGAAAAACATATCAGAATTCAATTTTGGGTAACTTGTGGGACATTAAATTATCAAAGTATTTGTAATAGCCTATGTCAGATAAATTTACTCCCTCAGTTTTTAAATTGTAGTAGTTAGGACAGCAATTTTAGTTCAATTTTGAACTAGAGTTCTTGCCCCAATGACAGCAATTTAAAAATGGACGGAGAACTGATACAATCTCAAGAATGCAAGCAATATACACAAACTACAGGTTGAATCATATACAAGGAAACAAACTTCAGATTTAGCATAATGGTGCTTTCAGAAAATGCTACTACATATCTTCATGACTTGGAAACATTAAATACACTTGATGAAAGTTCTGAGCTCCTTACCGGGTCACCAGTCTCAAACATCCTATGAGACAGAAATCCAGCAACATCATACCTGCAACAAAAAGGGTGGCATACATACCAGAACATAAGTTTTTTTTTTAACTTTATAAAGAGATGGCAGTGGCAAAGTTTCAAGGACATAGAGGACAACAAACTTGCATATTGCAAGAGCAAACTATACAGAGTGAATGTATCAAAAAACGACTTAATGGTTTTCATATCAAGTCACCAATGAACATGTCATGACTTCCGTAAAATCACCCTCACTATTACATATATCTTAGCTTTCACGCCTTATTCGAGATGCTGCCATGGATATGACTTAAATTCATTGCATAACAAGTAGGGAGTAGCATCTATTGTCCAATCGGCTGGGTATAGTTTGATTCATTACTTATTTTAAGAATGATCCGTGCTAGTGGCAAGCGGTAACTGCCATCAAGTTAATAACTGGCAAATAACCGTGTGGCTGGGACATTAGATGGCATCAACCAGAGCAGATCATGGGCATATAAATTGGAGGAAGAGCAAGACAAACAACAGGTCTTTGTGTTCATTATCTGCGTACCATGCACCATCTCTAGCTGACTTGGCTTCAAATTCGATCGGGGCACCCTCCACTGCACCTTTCCCTGATATTGAACAACAACTAAGCATAATCAGAGGAGAAAAGAAAACAAAAGGCACAAATCATGACCATCTATCAGGAGCTCATAAATCCCTAAGTGAGGGTAACAATAAATAAATAAAAAAGGAAATGAGGAATCACCTGCGGAAGGGGTGGAACCAGGGTTGGCACCGGCGGCAGCAGCCGGGGTCTGGGCAGCCCTGAAGGCGGAGGCAGCAGTAGCGTGCTGGACGCGGTCGGCCCCCGAGGGCGTCATCTTGGATGGCGGCGGCGGCGGCTGCTGTGCGGGTCGGACGCCCTTGGCCCGGTACGAGTAGCGGCGGTTCTGGAACCAGTTCCAGACCTGCATAAACACAGATCAGGCATTATAAAACGGGCCCATCCATCTATTCACATTTCACACGATACGATACGATCCGAGAGAGAGAGAGAGAGAGAGAGAGAGAGAGGCGAGAGGCGGTGTCACCTGCTTGGGCTGGACGGCGACCCTGCCGGCGCGCTCGGGCGAGGCGGAGAACTTGTCGGCGAGCGACTGCAGCACGTCGCGGCCGGGGACGCTGTGGTGGAGCTGCTTGAGGCGCGCCTCCATCTCCGCCACCTCCGACGGCAGGAACCGGAACGCAGGTGCCCCGCTGCTCGGTGGCCGCCCCATCGGTGGTTCCTCTAGGCGACGACGGCGGCTCCCAGCTGCTCCTCCGGCGCGGTCAGATCGGCGCGAGGGGAAGGGAGTGAGAGAGCGGAGAGAATGCAGGCGCTGGCGCTGTCTGAGCGCGGCGGCGGCCGGTTTGTCAAATCGATCGCCAGATTGGGGATCGGGGTTCGATCCACGGACCACGGGGTGTTCTTCCTCCGCCTGGACTGGCTGCTTTTGGAGCACGTGACATCATCAGCTGGCGTCCCAAAGAGATCGGACGGCCCAAGAGGCCCAGTGACAGAGAGCAGCGGCCCAAGAGGCCCAGTGCTTGCTGTGCTCCCGTCCGTGCTCCGGATAATGTGCACTTTTTTATTGGCACTCTTTCTTTGGTGAACCTGCTCAGTAGTATGCCGTATGTCTCTCCCCTAAACAGCGTTAAGTGTTCACTTTTCTTTCTTGCGTGCTCATGTTAGATACTACTCCCTTCGTTATTGAAAAATATCATTTTTTTAGCTTCAGAATATCATGTTTTGATCATTCAAGTTATTTAAATATTTAAACAAATTTTAAAATAAAAAGTCATGATTAAAGTATTTCCATACTAAAATAAAGCATAGTAAAATAAATAATATTTTCATATTTTTTAAATACGATAGATAGTCAAACGTGAGATCCCAAAGTTAAAAAATGAAACTTTTTTAAAGATGGAAGGAGTACTAGAGTGTAGACATGGCTTTCTCCTCTCCTGTTTTTTAAAGATGGAGGGAGTAGAGTCTAGACATGACTTTCTCCTCTCCCACTGCCGGCCCAAATACCAACTAGGCAACCATCACAGGTCCCCTTTGCTCGTGATTCTTGCAGCCGAGTCCACACGACCACACCAACAGCGAGTTAAGGGCCCGGATCCGAGTCCACAAATACGTGTACAGGTAAACGAAGGTACAACGAATACCGCAGCACCATGATGAACTGCAGCTACGTAGAGATCCGCAACGGAAGCTGATAGCTGTGGTGCTGCAATGTCCAACAAAAGAGCATGCAGCCTGAACGCCCAGAAGATCCTTATGGCGGTGTTGTTGAGGGTGCTAACGCGGCCATGCATGCCAACATTGGCTCTATGCTGCCGTGACTTGCTTCAGAACATGTAGCCACCGTCCGGATCCGAGCAGCACATAGGGGCTGTTTGGACGCTTGCCACCATCTGCCTTTTCAAAATTTGGTTATGCCCACGAAATTTGGCCACCGTTTGGACCATTTTTAAAATTTGGCACCCTCGTCAATTTGGCAGGCTCCCATGGAGTGGACGCCAACGAGCGGACGAGTTCGCGGGTGGCGAAATCCTCCACCAAATTTTGACGAAGCAAATGGCGCGAAGACTCTGCTTCTCTGCTCACCTCTTATAAGAGCTCAGGTTCTCACGAAGGCTCTTCACTCCTTTGATTTTTTCTCACTGCAAGCCGCTGCTTGCTTTCCACCCATCCAATAGCTCACGGTAGGCTCATCTCTCTTCAGATTTCTTTTGATTTTATGGTTGATTTGCTCCCACATATCTACTGCATCTCAAATCTGCTAGTATTTTTTGCAGCAAGGCTGCTGTGTGGGTGGATTTTGGAGTCAAAATCAACCAGATCTGCTCATCCCTAGTCCATCCAGGTGAGGAAGGAGTTTGAGTCCCCTTTGCCCCCACACGATTATCTCCCTGTTATCATTGTCTTGCTTGTGATTTCTAGAATACAAGTATTGGTATACTCTCTACATTTTCCCCTGGATTATCTCCCTATTATCATTCTCTATAGTATACTCTCTGCATTTTCCCCTTTGTCCCATGTCAGAGAAAGCAACGATTGGGTGGCTCGTGCAAATATTCTACTTTGATTTTTTTTAACTTGTGCATATCATTCATGTTATTTTTTCCTAGATGAATATCATGAGACGAAAGGCACTAGTTGTTCTTGTTATTCTTGTGGTTCTTTGGTGGAGGAACAGAGATGGTAGGAGGACTAGAGGTTTAGGAATGAAGTATGGTCCTCTCCTGCAGAAGGACATCTGGAGGAGTAGCGAATTGATCAGATTGATTGACACCTCAGATAGGATATGTATTAGCCAATTGAGGATGGGAAGAGCTGTGTTCTACAAGCTTTGTACTCGTCTTAGGAACAAGTGCTTACTGAATGATACACTCCATGTTTCAGTGGAGGAGCAAGTTGCAATGTTTCTGAAAATGGTTGAACAGCATCATACAAATTCATCTGTAAGATTTTCCTTTTGACGATCAGGTGAGACTGTGAGTCTAACACAGTGCTACGAGCCATGGGGGAGTTAGCACGTGATCTCATATATGTGAGATCAACAGATACAAATGCTAAGATCACTGACAGTCCCAACAAATTTCATCCATACATTGAGGTAATATAGTCAAGTAATTATAATGAAGTATATTATTGTAGAAATTTTTAAGTTCTCTGACATGTGTATTATTGCCTAATAGGGATGAATAGGAGCACTAGATGGCACTCACATCAGGGCAAGCGTACCAGCCAAAATGGCTGATACGTTTAGAGGCCGCAAGTCCTACCCACAAAATGTATTAGCAGTTGTTGATTTCGACCATCGATTCACTTATGTTCAAACAGAATGGGAGGGTTATGCTCATGATTCTCTTGTGTTACAAGACGCTCTTACTCGTTCCAATGGCCTTAAAATACCAGAAGGTATTTTGAAATATATTTAGTTCATATAGAGTTGGTCTCACTGTTGCAGTAGTTAACGTTAGGTTTGATTCACATGATTATAGGGAAATTTTATTTGGCTGATGCTGGATATGCTGTAAGGCCAGGCATATTGCCACCTTATCGTGACGTTTGCTATCACCTACAAAAATTCACTTGACCACAAGATCCGAAGTGTCCAAAAGAGCTATTCAATCATCGTCATTCCTCACTTAGAACAACAGCTGAGCGGGCATACTTACATTCAGAGCATCTGCACACTAGAGATGGTGTTGTTTCTAAGTGAGGAATGACGATCATTGAATAGCTATTCAATCGTCATTCCGAGGCATCTGCACAAGATCCCGTCTTGCCGCGACGTCACACAGTCAAGCCTGGCGGCCATCACGCAACTCTGCCTGACACGGCACAAGATTATTCTTTCTTCTCTTAAAAAAACTTGGAAAGTCACAGCGGCGTTAGCCGTAACCAGGTGCAAGACTCGATGTGGAGCCACGTAAAAAACTTGAACGAATGATAATGCCACACGTCACGGAAGCACCTACGGGTGTAGGGTTGCGGGAGCAGGGAAGCCTCATTCTCTTAACTGATCATCGTTGGTGGAAGTGTTACTTCCTGGCTCTGTGCTAATCCTAGAAAAGTGGATCGGTTGTACTCACTCCGTCTTAAAATAAGTATTTTTTTTAAGATTCAAACATATAGTTTTGACTATTTGTTTTATTTAAAATTTTGTGAAATTATTATTTATTTTATTGTGAAATAATTCATTATTAAAAGTATTTTAACTTTGCCTTGTTTTTTTTTATTTTCATAAATTTTTTGAAAAAAATGAATGTTCAAACATATATTTCAAAAATTCAAAAATGCCACTTATTATAGGACCGAGGGAGGAGATGATAGACTTTGGCCAGAAGAGGCAAATTACGATAAATCATTACTCCTTCCAATCACGTAATGAAGGTCGTTTTGATAATGTTTTGCTCAAACATTGAGAATTTAAATTGCAAATAACTTTTAATTTGTTAAGTTTAGACATATATGATTAGATTTGTCTTAAAAAGTACTTTCATAAAAATATACATATGTCACTTTTTTATAAATATTTTATAAAAAATAAGAGTCAAAGTTGTGTTTTAGAGACTGTGCCGTTGTCTAAAACAACCTTTATTGTGTGACCGGAGGGAGTAATTACCTGTTCCCTTTAGGACTCCTTTAAAACATAGGATTCTCATATAATAGTTTGCGAATTTCATATTAATCAGTTTAATTTCAAAAAATATATATATGAAAAAAATCTCTCCATTTTAATATACTTCCATTAAGTTACGCAGTTCGTGGAAACTCAGCAAGAAGGAAAGCTATATACCTACGGCACCTGTCAACCACTCTTCGTTGTGCGTATTAGAATTTTAATAGGGATGCTTGTGAAATGCGCTTAATTAATTAAATGATCGACTGTGCTTTTGAGGGCATCTCATGTGCTTTCGTTTCTTCTTCCACGCAGTATATTATAAAAAAATCAGTTTGAATTTAAAAATATAAATATTATATTGATCAAGTTAATTAAATTTGTAAAAATCATTAATTAAAGTTTTAATCAATAAAATCTAAAAATAAGTCTCTGTTGGAACGAATGGAGCAGTATGAAACTGCATTCTGTGTCAATGTTTGGTTGAAGGGAAAATGCGTGAGAGTTCCAAAATGCGAAGAGTTGATGTTCCAAAATGCGAAGACTTGATGTTCCCTGACTCTCAGTCTGCGAAAATTTTGCTAGCCGCTTCAGATCACATCACGCGCTCTGCAAACTCTCGACCTCGAGGAGACTGATGAAAACGACTTGCTCTTAGCTACCGTTCCAAAATATAAGCATTTTTAAGTTTAGTTAAAGTTAAACTTTTATCATTTTGATCACTAATAATATATAATTAATAATATTTTATCATATAAAAATTATATTTTTTAAATTCATCATTAAATAAACTTTTATAAAAATTATATTTTTATATCAAACATTATATAAATTTTTTAGATATTATTGATAAAAGTTACTGTAAAATTTTTTGATTTTATCTAAATTTAGAAATGCTTATATTTTAAAACGGAGGTAGTACTCCTACATGATTATATATGCATGTAAACTTACAGATTCGAGTGCCCGTGCTATGTTACAGGTAGAGTAATCTGATGCAATTTTTTTGATACAAAAAAGTAACATGACACATTCTCACTTTGCTATGAAAACATAACACAATTCCTACAATACAAGGATATAAGTGTGACAACTTGTTTAATATGAGCTGGGCTACAGAAAAAAAAAACAAATTTACACAATACTTGCTTCAATTTAACTTTTACATGATGTCTTTTTAACTTGACCGGAATCAAAACTAATTCTAACTGAATAAAGAAGTCAGTCTAAAGTACATGTCTCGCCGCCTGCTCATATCTATGCAGATTATGATGATGTCCTGAGATTGAAAAAAAGTAACAAATGACGTTTAAATAGGTTCAGAAAAAAAACTGTAGCAATATATATATATATATAATTTTCTCTCTCATTATTTGAATTTTAGTTGAAGTATGACAACGTAGAGATAAAAGAGAGAGCATCAGTTTGAGTCACAGCTCAGCGCTGCTCAAAGATTAGAGGTCCTTTGATAAGAACGGCTACACGTCGACGGTGTATAAGTTGGAGTCATCGCACAATGCTATGAGGAGGTGTGGAGGTAAGGAGGGATCTAACACAAAACGAAATCCAAAACAAACGGAAATAGATGGATCTATTATTATGTTATTTTTATTAGAGATAAAATTTTAAAGATAAAATTTTTGATAAAAATAAAAAATTTGTGATAAAAAAGTGGGATAGATAATATTTACAAACTTTTATATTAAAAGAGATTATACATATTTAAATTTTTTAAAATATAATAAATAATTAAAGTTGATGTAAAAAATTAATGATATCAATATTTTAAAATAAAAGTATGTAGTTTGAGCATGGATCGGAAAGGTAGGTAGTGACCTTATCTGCTTGGTTTGATCTTAACGTCGCGTTCTAGAACTACAAAAAGAAAAAAAAAATTGATGATGTACCAGCTGCAGACGCAGACGCAGACGAATCCCCGCACTCTTACCTTGACCCGCGTGTTTCACCTCGGCCTCCGCCCTAGTTAATCGAAAGTTCCGCCCCGTTATACTGGCTCTCCGGTTTAGCCTCGACACACTTTCCTCCGTCCTCCTTCCAACACATCAAAGAGGCTCCGGTGCAGATGCACGTGCGGACATCGGCAAAAAAATTCGCGTTTGTTCTAGAAGCCTACTAAGATCTCGATCGTATTATAAAAATGAATCATTAATCAAGGTCCCTTGACGTAATTTGAGGACGTGTTTGGCTCCCGCCGTTGCAAGCCACGCCGAAGCGGCAGTGACGAGCGAATCGGCAACCAGACATTCAGCATCGGGCGGCGTGGAAAATAAACTGCATCCTTCCGTGCGTGCGTAACTTTCAGCGAACTGGACGATGGCGTTTGACGGGTGTCACACGCGCCGCAAACATGCCCTGAATCATTAATTAGGATTGGTACGCGTAACGTGTTAGAACAAACAAGCGGTTGTCTTCTTAAAATACTAATCTCTGTGCCCTTAATTATTTATCATGATCACAAATTTTCTCTTTTTATTTATCATTATTACTTTTTAATATATTTTTCTCTGTTTCTAATACATTTCTATTTTTATTTCTATTTCTCTTCTCTTTATTTTCAGTGTATTTTATTTTTTTATCATTTTTAATTCCTGTGTTTACACTAAAACGATAATTAAACAAGGAAAGAAGGGCACATCCTTGTGTAAAATTAAAGAGGGGTTATGACCTGATCCATTGGTCGGCTAGCTCCGGCCCAGACGAACCTGCATTTAGAGTAACCGTGAGCATTTTGTTTGCCAATATTTGAATATTTTCACAGCGGTGTACCATCACCTATGACTCCCTGATCCATAGTGATGTTTTGACTTTCCCACAGCACTCATTAAGTATCAGTACAGTATTTTTTTAGTTCAATTTGCCGGCCGGCCTGAAAAAAGCGTCGGATACTTTCGCGAACGGATGGAGAAATCGTGCACTTAGCATGTTTGCCCCAGCACGCAACGAGCAAATCAACAATGTGGCGTTTGGCTTATTGAAAATGAGATTGGGTTTGCGACCGAGAATCGTTTGTTCGTCCAATACATTACATCATATCCTATTCTAAATCGGTCAAACCTCATTTAGGGTCTCTTTGTAAAGCTGTTAGCTTTTGATTTTCTAAATTTATTTTGATTCTCCTGTGTGAAATAATTTATAATTTTGTAGCTGAAAGTAATTTAATTTGATTCTCTATAATAAACTCTTAAAATCACTTTATAATTTTTTTTTCAAGCTCTCAATTTCTTAGTTTATTTCAGAGAATGACTTCACAGAATCAAATAAAAATCTTCTCTGAAAACAGCGTTTGACAAAACTTCTCTAATTCTATCTTAAAAATCAAATCAGAAGCTGAAATTTCTGCCAAAAACCCTTACTATTACCGAAACGCTACTCGAATGACGCTCGCAGCTCCCCAGCCCCTTCCATCGCGTCGCAGAGCAGCGCACCCATGGAGGAGGGGCCGTGCGGCTTGCGGAGGAGGACCGCGTGGCCACGCAGTGGAACATCCCGGCGCGTGTGCAGGAGATGGGCAAGCGCCTTCACATGCTGACCTTGGCCGACGCGATGGAGCTGGTGCACGTGCTGAAGCAGATGGAGGCAGATCCTCGTGCGGCCGCTCCGCTCCGACACCAGCAACGCCGTAGATCTGGTTCATACACAAGCTGATGCGTTGCGTCTCTCTTGAAAACTGGCGGCCGATGCTCCGTAGAGATCGATTAGCGAGGTTGGTTCATGCTCTTCAACTGAACCTCGCACTAGGATGTCTTGCGTCTTTTCTGAAAAATAGTGATCGGTGCGGATTGCTGCTCTGTTCCTTCTAGCCTGATTGTTGTTTTACTATCATCTTTGACTTCGATTGACTCGTGATGTGTACAGGATAGCATCAACTTCTGTTCCAGTCTGCAGAGATGTGTTGCCGATCATAGCTCCTGATGTAATTTGCTGGATTGTCAGGTGGGGCTTAAATTTTCCTGTACTAAAGCAGTGGATGATTGTGTTGTGCTAGTAGTTTAATCATGTTATTGAATGGTTTATCAGTACAATTGTTACTGGTATGTGTGAAATATTACCAATGACATTTTTTATGAATTGCAGTAATATTTTCGGATTATTTGATTTATTATGATTTTTTGAATATTTATTAAATGATAGGAATTTTAATCCCCAAGTCTCCTAAACATAGACCGGGAATTATCCTTTCTCGGGGTTTTCATCCCCAAGGGAGAGGGGTTGACATATGCATGTGAAAATTCCCAAATGGGGTTTAAATTCACATGTTTTTTCTTCCCCTTCATTCAAAGGAGTCCTTAGAAAGTTTTCATGTCTGATACGTACGCGGTTGATGGTATCGTGGGACTATTTAAGTTGCCTTAGCTAACTCATGGTGATGACGGTTAGCCAGTCCTTTTGCTTGCGCAGCAGGACATGGAACCGTCCTCCTTCCGCGAGACGCTGATCCCGGCACTTGACGACGAAGCTCCGGCTATCTTAGCCCGCTTCAGCAGCTTCATCGCCTGCGACCGGTACAACCTCGAGCTCGACAGCCTCCCCAAGGACGTGCCATGGTGCCAAATCTACAGGTGGCCGACCGGATCGCATCAAAGCCAAAGTAGTAGTACTAGTCTAGCATCCAACTATACACACGTCCGATCGAAAGAATTTCCCGTTTCTGCTGCGAATTTTCTCGAGAAATTTCAGCAAGGAGTAGTATAAGTACTTCCGCTTGTTCTTTTTCTGCATAGGAGTATAAACGCGCACCGGCCTGCAATTAATAATTTCTTGTCGCTCCAGGTAACTCGGGGAGGCACTGGGACCCCAACGACCTGTTCTTTGGCCGTGCGGGACAGTACTTTTGGTGCTTTACCAGGCTGCAGCGCAGCGGCAAAAACGTCATCCGGAAGACGGACGACGGTCGAACTTGGGAGAGCAGGAGCGGCCGGGAACGCAAGAATGGCTATCAACAGGCTTGTTCTTACCGGCACGCCTTTTGATATGATTGAGCTCACCTTGAGCGACAACAATATGGTACGGAGTAGTATGTAGCAACAGTTTCGTTGATAAACAAGAGATACATCATTTATCCAAAAGTGAATTGCAAGAAACACTACCTTTTGAAGCTGTATTGTCGTAGTACATTAAGTTTTAGCACTTCTTGCACATTGCACCAGGTTTTACCCTAAATAATTTCACTTTGCACCACTTTTAAGCATTTAACATTTTTAGTGTTATTGGTTCTGTAATTTCAGCCATTTAGCAAATTTAGTAAGCTACAGAATGGTTCAGTAATTTTCAGTTGTTATAAGTAGTAAATTTTATAACCGATTCAATAATTTCAAATTGTTCTAAGTAGTAACTTTTAAATTGGTTTAGTAATTTCCAGTCATCTAGTAATTTCAGATTCAGTAATTCAGTTGTTTAGTAAGCTGCAAAATTGGTTTAGTAATTTCTAGTCATTTAGTAATTTCAGTAAGTTTAAGTAACTTTTAGAATTGGTTCAATAATTTTTAATTATTCAATAATTTTAACAAATTCAGTAACTTTTAGAATTGGTTCAATATTTCTGTCATTCAGTAATTTTACTAAGTTGTAGAACTGATTCAGTAATATATAGTCATTCAATATTAGAAAGTTAAGTAATTTATAAAGCTTATTAAGTAATTCTAGTTGTTCAATAATTTCTAACATGTCAAACTTCATCAGTAATTGCCAACGGTGCTAAAAAGTGGTGCAAAGTGAAAATTTTTAATTAAAACCTGGTGCAATGTGCCACAAGTGGTAAAACCTAGTGGAACGTGACAATATAGCTCCAAAAAGTAGTGTTTTGTGCAATTCACTCTTCATCCAAACTCTAGCAACTTGATTATTAATTATAATTCTAAAGGATTCCGATATGCGAATCTCTCAGCTAGGCTACTAGTGGTGTTTGAGTTTTGGAAAATATGAAGGAATTGGGAAAAAAAATGAAAGGTTAATGTTTAATGAGATGAAGAAATGAACTACTGTTTGACCACCGTGTCGCCCCACGCGGGCGGGTCGAGCGGAAACCTTAGTCCGCCACCATCTCCACCCCCACCCCACATCCTCTCCCCAGCCACGCCGCCGCCGGAGTGCTCGCCGGCAAGCCGCGCGGGCTCAAGGACGGCGGCAGGGAGGCTCCTCCCCCCTTTTCCCTTTCTCTTCCCCTCCGAGGAGCCCACACCTCGAGCTCGACGGGAACCTCGATTTCGGTGTGGCTCGGTCTTCTTCCTCCTCTCCAAGGCAGGATCTGTGCTGGCGGTGGTCGGATTTAGTGCCAGTGATAGCGGTGGCGGCCGGAGGCTTAGAGGCGGGCGCTTCGACCCCGCGTGGGCGACGCGAGTTCGTACGGCTGAGGCAGTGCTGGAGCTGCCGGCCCGCGTGGAGGACGTTGGCATCAGAGACGGCAAGGTGGTCGAGGAGTGGGCTTTCGGGCTCGCTTATGGTGGCAGCGGCCAGATCTGGTCACTTATCAGTGTTACCGACCTGATGTTGCAGCTCTTTGTCGCGGCAGGTGGGGTGCTGGTCTGTTCCTCGGATGTCGTTGCGTCGTCGTCTTTCTCTCGGGAGTCGCAGTGCGTCGTGGTCGTGAAGCCCCACGGGAGGTTTAGGGTTTAGGGTCTACGGTGGTACCAGGCGGGTGGACATGGGCGGTGCTGTCGTTCTTGAGCGTCCGGCGGCAGGTGCGGCGGTCCTTCTGGTGGCAACTGGTTACGGGCGTGTCTGCAGTTCTGTGGTGGTTAGGTAGGTGGACGTGGACGGCAGCACCGGTGGCATGGTGACCCTTTTGGTTATGCGGTGGCGATGTTGGCGTTGGTGCGGTGGTGGTGGTAGACAGGTGCTGGGAGAGGTTGCAAGATGGGGCGAAAGCCTCTCTCCAACGATGCGTCGAGGTAACAGTGGCGACGCCTATGGGCGCTGTTACGTTCTTGGAGGCGCTGTCTTTCTTCTTTGTCTTCAGTGGGATGCTTTGGTTGCAGACCATGTCTAGGTCGCAGGCACCCCCCCCCCCCCTTTCTTCATGTCATCGCCTTTGCTTGGTTGATCTAGGTTGCCACTGTCTTGTACCTGTTCACGCTTTCTACCGTAGGTGTCCGTGTTTGGGTTCCTTCGGTCTTGTATCGGGTGCGGTGTCTTGTGTCCTTAGTGGTAGGTTGCGTCTGTTGCCGATAATTGCCATTCTAGGTCTCAGTGTGTGGCAATTTGGATCTGAACCAAATCGGCCTTTGTCGTGTAATCTTGTTTGCAAGGGTCGCATCCTCTTCTTCTTAATACAAAATGTGCCACGCACGATCTTGAAAAAAGAATATATGACACTCCAATGTTCTCAATGTTGTCAACCTAATTGTTTTTATTTGCTTTTCCTCCGCTGGCAAACACATCCTGGTGTGGCTCTTTGCAAAATCCGTAGGATGCTGCGGGGCAAATTTGCAGCAGCAGGATTCAACTAATGTCAACTTTGTCTCTGCAGGAGTATCAACATCTCAGGAGGTACTGATTCCCCTTGCAATTATCTTCAGATCGAAAAATAATCAGCACAATATATATGCATCCACATCCTGTGAGTCACATGAGCTTCAAACTATCCATGTTTTCTGGATCCAACTTGACTGGTACATTTGAGTTATAATTATAATCCGTAATAAATATATATCACGTTAGCTACCATTTCATGGAATATATAGGCTGAAGGTGCTGACGGTCAGGAAGAAACAACGGGGATGGAAATAGACCACCTCATCATGGCTCCTCAAGGTGTGTATAAATACATATCTTTGTACCAAATTGGTTATGTACTATACGATGTAACAGTACATTCTAACGGCAATGTGGCAGCAGGATCTGATCTGCAGGATTCAAATAAGGTCAACGCCGTCTTGGGATCAGCACATGCATCAACATTCTTGGGATCACATCAGCTACAAGCCTATAGATATTGTTTACTCTGATCAAGGGCAGAGCCAGAAATGTAGAATGAGGGGGGCCAAAATAGTTGTGCATTTGTATTGAAGGGGGGGGGGGGGGCAAATTAAAATTTTACACTAAATTATAATATGGTGATGAAAAATCAAATATATAGTGTTGTTTCTCTACCATAAGGAGGGGGGGGGGGGGGGTTGGGCCCCTGCTCGCCCCCTTTGCCTCTGCCTCTGACTCTAATTAAGGGCCTTTTTTCTGAGCTAGAGCTTTTGAGATTTTGAAAAAGCTGCCTGGTAGCTAATTGAAAAGCTACTTGATAAAATTTGGATGTTGGCTTTTGTAATTTTTTTAAGCTTCTTTTCACACCAAAAGCCAGACAAAACAGCGTGAGCTTTTCAGCTTTTAGTTCATTTCTTCAAAAGCTAGTCTTTCAGTATTTCAAAAGCGAACTTTTTAGAACTTTGTTTGTTTCAGCTTCTCGATTTTCAGATTTTCAACTGGAAAAGCCAGCTTACATTTCATGTTATGTAGGAAGAAGTTGCTAGCGGTCAGGAAGGAATAATTGGGATGGAATTAGACCCCCTAGCTATCAAGTCTCCTCATCAAGGTGTGTGCACATGCAAATTGCACTAAAGTGGCAGATTGATTAAATATAGTGTTACAGTATAATTAAATTGAAATGATGTAGCAGCAGGACCTACGCAGGATTCAAATAATGTCAATGTCGTCAATCAAGGAGCATCGACATCTCAACAGGTACTGATTCTACAAGTGTATGCACATGCACCCACATCTTTGGGTTTATATTAGCTTCAAGCTCATCCCTGTCATTAATTTCCATCTATCTTGAATAACACCCACATTTTGAAGCCCACATACACCACTGACTACCACTTTGCATGAAGGGAGAAGATGGTCTCGATCAGGGGGGAACAACAATGGATTTTCTGTTGGTCCAATCGCCTCAAGGAGTGTATACATACATATATCATGCACCAGAAAAAATTAAGCGCTAGGCACTAAGCGAGCGGTGACTCACCGCCTAGAGCTTAGGCGTGGCTAAGCGTTTTTCTAAGCGCTAGGTATTACTTATATATTATCATACAAAATAAGGCTAGAAATAAAAAATAAAAGAAAAAAAGGCACACCAAGCATTGGAGGCCCATCAATCTGTGGCCCAAACAACCCACCTCTTTACCTTAGCACCTGAGATAGCCCCCTTCACCGGCCGCCAGCAGCTCTTCACCGCCGCCAGCAGCCACCAGCAGCTCTCTCCTCTCTCCCCTCATCATCCTACACCAGATTTAACAGGAGTAGCCGCTGTCGCCATCACAAGAGCAGCCGACGCCGCCCTTCCTCCTCAATCCTCCATTCTGCCCTCCCCCTCCCTCCTCCCTCCTCAATTAGATCTGGCCGTGGCGGGGGTGGCGCTGGCCGTGGCGGCCCGGATCCATGGCGTGGGAGGGCGGCGGAGGCCTGGACGGCGCGGCCTCACGTCGAGTACGGCGGCAGAGGCTTGGCCAGCACTTAGCCAGCGCCTAGGCCCCCGCGCTTTTGCCCGCTGAGGGGAGTGCTTAACCATGCTTTTTTTTCACAGATCATGCATATCTTCTTCATGAACCCCTTGGAATCATTTGTCATTAGCGCACAATGTAAGCCATTTCACACGATCTTCTTGGTTGTTTGTGGTCACCATTTCTTCTATATACTTGGTTGTGATGATTTTAGTCTCAAAGTTTAGTAATGAGAAATTTCCTTTTAATTATTTGTGTCCGTGCTCCGGCTTTGCGGTAAAAAAGGAGATTGAGCGTCAACGCGGAGCTCATACTTGAACCCTTGCAAATAAACAAGGTGGTACAAGTGGAACAGGCCAATACACGGTTATAATGTTTTTAGAATTTTGGTGTTCCTTGTAGATGCATGGTCTATGTACTCCCTCTATTTCTAAATTGTTGTCGTCGTCTTATTCAAAAAATTAATTCAGATATGTAAAATTATAAGTCATGATTCAAATAACTTCAATGATAAAGTAAATTATAATAAAATATTTAATATTTAATAAATTTTTTAAATAAGATGAATAGTCAAAGTTGATGATGTTAGAAATCAATAGTGATAACAATTTAGAAATGGAGGGAGTATGATCCAGTATCTTTTCTCAGTTGCATCTAATAGTTCACCAGGTTCTACAGAGGGTCAGTATTTTGTCTATCTGCAATATAGCTTCTGGAGTATCATTTGTGATTTGTTATACTGGAACATATAAATACTCCGTCCATTGACCATAAGTGCATTGTTTCCTTAGTATCCGTTCTAAGACAGTTGAAGCCATTTTGATTGGTAATAATGTATCATATTATGATGACCAGACTTAATTTTCTTATCAGTCTCAGCGTGGCATGCCACAACACCGATAATCCCCATGGACGCGACATGCTTGCGTCCTTTGCAACAATGCACGTATGCATAATTAATTAGTTTAATTACGTTGATTCTAATCAATTACAAACCAATGCAGTAGCTGTTCCAGACTGGCAGAGGATTCATTGTATCTACAAGGTTCGTGCATCCGTGTATCTCATCTCTTTCATAAAAACCGACTTTAGAAAAAAAAAACTATGTTAATTAAATAATTTTTTTCCTTATTTTGGATCCTTGCCAAATGTAGTTAAGATTAGTATATATAGAAAGATAGCAGTAGTATAGAATGGATTAATTTGATACATGTAATTACAGTTTTTCAAAATTTGAGATATGTCATCCGATCCATTGGTCATCCGCTTGCAATGGCCCCCTACAAGTGATATGCATGGAGGTGGTATGTCTCTTAACTCGGAAAATTGTAATGGCATATTTGTAACTGTGAATATAAGAAACATTTTCATTTTTGATTAATTTTTTTAAGGATAAAGTCCAATTTACTCCCCTCAAATATAACCAAAGTCTAAATAATCCTTTAAACTATGATTTGATTTATTTTACCCCTCCAAAACATGATTTTGGGTCAATTTATCCTCTCATGCAATTTATCTTTTTTTAATTCTCTTTACACAAGCATAATTTTAAGATGAAACTTTATGAGATGATAAATCGTATCATAACACAATTGCATGAGAGAGTAAATTAATTCAAAATCTTGTTTTGATGGGGTAAAATGAAACATAATATAGTTTAAATGGTTATTTGAACTTTAACTATACTTGAGGGGAGTAAAATGGACTTTATCCATTCTTTTATATATACTAATAAAAAAATTGTCCAACTTAAGAATTTGCTTTTTTTTCAGCTAAAATCAGAAGATCATTTATGAGATTTTAGAATTACTGAATCAGGTCTATAGTATTGTTGAACTATATATTGCTAAAATCGGAAGATCATTTATGAGATTTCAGAATTACTGAATCAGGTCTATAGTATTGTTGAACTATATATGTTGCCATGCTAGCTAGATCGAATGAGGACCTAGTAGTTAAACTGAGATGCCTTTTCACTTATTGGCAGAACTTACGGTATTTTCTCTTGCCGATGTTGATTCAGGAAGCGGTTTCTTTCTTGTCCGGAATGATGTCAAAGTTCGAAATAGTCTGTGCCTATACTAATGATGGATACGTCATTTCTTCGTTAGTACAGGTGAGCTACTAAGAACTGATAAAGAGTGCCACATGCATTTGTCCTTCTGAACAGCTGCTTAATTAGTTTGATATCATTTTTAATGTCTCGATCGCCAGGGGGCAGCGTCAACCCTGAGAGACGTGGCCAGCCGTCTGGACATCATCGAAGAGCCAGAAAGCACCCAGCACGTTGGAGCAGCTGGCCTCTCTGCACGCGATTTTGCCGAACTGGAACTGGAAGATGCGAGACTAGCACCCGAGATGCCTCTGGAGCAATGCGCTACTGAGGACGACCTTGTTTATGTTGACTGGGAACTCATCAACTTGGATGGAGCCTAGTTTTGATCCAGATCTGGGAGTGCTCATAGCTACGTACTAGATCTTGTAATCCGTTTAAGGCTGTGCGTTTCTTGTAGAGCCTTGTGAACACCATCTAAAGAACTCCGGACACTACATCAAATCTGAGTTGTTGCCATGGAGTTGGCAGGGTCTCAAGTTCAACATCCTCCTCGCGGCGGCGCTAGCGCCTCTTAGGATCAAAATGTCTGTATGAACATGTATGAATTAGTCATAAATAGACTAAATTCTTCTTTATGTGGGTCTATTGTTAAAAATCATTTGTTAGCCTTGAGATGCGACTTCTTTGGGTTCACATTAGCTTCAGGCATGCCTGTCATTTCCATCTATATATTTCGACTAACACCCTCAATTTTAATTAAACCCAGAAAGACTACTGACTACCACTTCGCATGTAGGGAGAAGATGCTCTCAATCAGGGTTGGGGGGGGGGGGGGGCATAATGGATTTTCTGCTAGTTGAGTCTCCTCAAGGTGTGTATATATACATACATATTTCTTTGTAACTCAAGTGGCAATTAAAACACTGCAATATTAGGCTGGTAATAATATTCTGTTTCATTTCATTGTTTTAAAGGTACAACATAAGTAACAAAACATTTATTTGAATGTTGGAAAATACCATAAATGCATGGTTTTATTTTTATTGTTTCAGTTTCACCATGAAGCCCCTTTCATCTCTGTCTTCGTTAATCCCTAGTCACATCATAGAAATTGACATCCTATTTAATTATAATTGAAGTTCCATAGGAGTAGTCTGAGAGATTGGACTAAGAGGGGTTGCCTCTCTTCGTATCTTCATATGGCTAAACCAAACGATTTATTCCCGCCCTGAACAAACCGTCTAAGAATCTCCATAAGGCAAGCATATCTTCTGCATGAACCCCTTGGAAATATTTGTCTTTAGCGCACAGTGTAAGCTACTCCTATGTCACACAATCTTTCTTGATTGTTTGTGGTCACCATTTCTTCTATACTTGGTTGTGGTGATTTTAAAGTCATAGTTTAATATTGAGAAGTTTCTCATTTTCTTTTAAATTATTTGTGTCTGAGCTCCGGCTTTGCGATAAAAAAGGAGACTGAGCGTCAACACTGAGCTGATATTTGAACCTTGCAAATAAACAAGGTGGGTAGTTTGTTATACTGGAACATATAAATGTACTCAGTCCATTGACCATAGGTGCATTATTTCCTTAGTATCCGTTCTAAGACAGTTGAAGCCATTTTGATTGATAGTACTAATAATGTGTCATGTTATGATGACCAGACTTAATTTACTCCTACTTATCAGTATCAACGTGGTATGCCACAATGCCGAAAAGCCCCCACAGCCGCAACATGCTTGTGTTCTGAGCAACAATGTAATTATGATTAGTTAGTTTCGATCTTAATTAATTACAAACCAATGCAGGAGCTGTTCCAGACTGGCAGAGGGATAATTGTATCTACAAGGTTCGTGATGTGTTTATCTGAAGTTTCTTTCATAAAAACCAACTTTAGAAAAAAGTTTATGTTAATTTAAGAAATGTTTTTTTCCCTATTTTTGGACCCTCACCGAATGTAGTTCTGATTAGTAGCATTTGGCGAATTCTTTTTTTTATATAATAAAAAAATCGTCTAACTCAGGAATTTGCTTCGGAAGATCGTTTATGAGATTTTAGAATTACCGGATCAGGTTTATAGTATCGTTGAACTATATATGTAGCCATGCAAGATCGAACGGGGACCTAGTAGCTAAACTTAAGGCCCATTTTCACTTATTGGAACTTACAGTATTTTCTCTTTTTGACCGATGTTGATTCAGGGCGCGATTTCATTCTTGTCCGGAATGAGTCCGAGTTTCGAATTAGTCTGTGCCTATACTAACGACGGACACGGTATCGCTTCATTAGTACCGGTGAGTTACTAGCTAACAGAATTGATCAAGCTAGTGCCACATGCATACATTTCGTCCTTAAAATGCTTGTGCCAGTGAACTGATAAGTTTTATTGATCGATCTCATTTTTAATGTCTGGTCGCCAGATGGCAGCGCCAACCCTGAGAGATGTGGCCAGTCGTCTGGACATCATCGAAGAGCCAGAAACCACCCGGCAGATGGAAGCTGCTGGCCTTTGTGCAACTGATTTTGCAGCAATGGAGGGATACGAGGCTAGCACCGGAGATGTACTGTCCGGAGCAATGCGCTACCGATGACGATGACGACGACGACGACTTTGTTTTTTTTTACGAGTGGGAACTTGTCAATCTGGGTGGAGCATATGGAACCTAGTTTTGATTCAGATCTGTGAGTGCGCATTTCTGCTCGTTCTTGTAGTTTGAGAGATTACAAGAAATTCAGACACTAGTACATCAAATCTGAGAGAGATCAATTCGTTGCCATAGATTTGGCAGTGGGTCTGAGGTTCAGCAT
Source organism: Zoysia matrella (assembly GCA_001602295.1). Taxonomy (NCBI): domain Eukaryota; kingdom Viridiplantae; phylum Streptophyta; class Magnoliopsida; order Poales; family Poaceae; genus Zoysia; species Zoysia matrella. The sequence continues at coordinate 35,085 of BCLG01000122.1, forward strand.
CCTCCTCGGTGCGGCGTTAGTGCCTCTGAGGATCAAAATTTGTTTGTATCTGTGTGTGTCAAGGAAAAAAAAATAGCGGGCTACGATACTTAATGTGTTTGGTAATTATTTTACTTAAAATTTGCAAGTTTTGATTTGAGCTGCTTGTTGAAATAGATAAGAAAAATATTGGTGGCTATCTCATTGGCTGTTATGTTATATTTTATTTTCTGTTATAGAAAATAAAACATATTCTGTGTTTAGCTGCGTGCCCACGTATGCAAATACGTACACAGTCAGCCGACCAGTTGTAAAAAGCTTACAAAACGATAATGAGAAGTTTTCGTGTGTGTTAGCAGGAGAATAAAATGCAACTAATTTTCTGATTATCTACCACAATGATTATCCATTGACTTCTCGGCTCATTCTTGTTGCCGCCATGCAAAATAACCTGCTGCCTCACGTACTTTTGAGTTAGGCAGGCATTACTAGTCCACATGATAAGTCCTGAATAAAATACTGCTCCGTGTTGCAATTTCAGCTGGAAGTTTCTAATACAATACGATGGTAACTAGCTACCAGCAGATTATTCTAAGTTGGTTTCGTTGAAGGTAAAACAACATACGTACGTGCTGGTATAACTATGCATGCGTTCAACAAAATCAATACAAATTCCTGCTGTCCTACGCAGCCACGAAATCAACGCATGCAAAGAAAATCTCCAACAACCTGCTGCCTGGGTGAGAAGTCAAATCCGCATGCAAAACAAACTCCCTAACAGTACCGTATGTAACAGATGCTACATGGGTGGCGTACAAATCCAACTCTATCCCTTCCCAAGCATCTGACGGGTGCCGCTGCAGGTGTAATTTTTCACCCGTTAGTTTTACCCGCACACGATCCGTGAAGTCGTGAGTGCGGAGCGGTTTCCATTTCATTCGCGGGTGACCCATCAGCACCCGAAACTATCACATTTACATTTTTTAGCCACTCCACCATAGTAAAAAATTAAGTTATATAAAGTTTTCATCGTAAGCACACGAGCCTAATCCTACCTCTCTCACCGTATCCACACATCATATTTCATTACACTAATTAGTCATTGCTTATCATAAAAAATTCTTCGGTCTTATTGTGGATATGAGCTCTCGATGACCTGACGGGCACCTGAGACCCACCCGAAACCCAACAGACATGGGTGGGGGTTTCAATTCACACCCGCGGGTGTGGGTGCGGGTCTCTATTTTCATCCGCAACCTCTTTAGTCACGGGTGAGTTTTTGCTTCATCCGACCCAAAGCTGACCTCTTACCATCCCTAAGACGAAGGCAACACACCGTCTGAATAGATGAAAATCGGCGTACACATGATTAGGCACCGACGAGGTGATATTCAACCTTTTCATCAACATATTTCGTTTACACCCAACATAACGATGGCACCGTTGCGACTGGTTTCGACATCACATGCATTCCACCACCAAGTATTATGTATGGATGAGCAACACTCTTCATGAAGTGACCATTGTGTATAGCTTACTTGGAGATTTTCTACAAACTCGCTTTGTAGATGTAATTAATCGGGCGAGCCCTGCGTAGCTCTAGAAATTAGTGGACTACACAATCTCTCAAAATAGATCTCTAATTAAGCATCAACGCAAAAGGCAAAAGAATACAAAGACATATTGGAATTTTGTATTTGGTAACCTCACTGATTAATGAAATACATGGATTCCTTTATTTTTCTGGTTGTCTTCATTTTATTTTCACCAACAAACAGCTAATAGCAGGCTATTTTTTTTTCATGTGTGTGTGAACATGTACTATGAATAAGTCATATATAGATTAAATTCTTCTTTATGTGGGTCTATTGTTAAAAATCAGTTGTTAAAGCCTTGAGATTTTTACAAGTCACCACATACAAATGTCTCGGTGTGAATATGCATATGGCTACTGCTGAGCTGATAAGCCTCTAATGCGAACTCTTGTTCTGTCATACGCTCAAAATCTATTTGTGACATTCTGGCTAAAAGAAATCGTCATTGGCAGGACAAGTTTCTCCCCTCTTCTCAACCGGCGCGAATTAATTGCAGTCGAGTTGCTGGATTTTGCTTTGATCGGTCTGGTCTAGTCGACTAAACGACAACTAAGTGTATACTCTCTCAGTTTTTTTTTTACTTTGACTATTTATTTTATTAAAAAAATTTAATAAATTTTATATATTTTAATATAATTTAATTTATCATTAGAGTACTTAAAATCATAACTTAAAATTTTACATATTTGAACAAATTTTTTAATAAAACGAATGATCAAAGTTAAATTTAAAAATCGATGAAAGAACGGAGAGAGCGGTAATATCAACGGCAGCGGTAATAAAATACGGAGGTTATGGGAGTGGGATTTTTTATTATCCTCTTTGTTTCTTTGGGTACAGTAATGATATTTGATACCGCCGCCGGGCTAGATGCTCAAGTATTCGATCGCAGGAGCAGAGCGTGAGGAACGGGCCGGCACTGGGTGACCTCGGAGTTCAGACGGCCGGCAGCGGAGCAGCTTCCATGGGTCCGTGGTTACCAGGGCGGAGTTTCGGGTATCAGCTTCGGAGCTCAGTAAGGCCCCGTTTGGAATCGACTGGAGCGTTTGAAACGAAGGAATCCACGCTTCCTTTCCTCTGGAAACTCACGATGGAAGGGCCGTTTCATAGGAAAGAAAAAACGGAGGGAATCGCTCGCGCGTTGCACGTCTGCTCGGCTGCTTTCGTCCGTGAGCGTCGGCCGCCCCGTCCTACTCCCGTGCGCCGGCACCCCCACCCGCTCGAGGCCTCGAGCACAAGGAAGCTTGGGCCTGGGGCCCAGCATGTTTTTTTTTCCCTCTGATGAATGGACACGGTGCTTGGCACTTGTATTATTTTCCTTGATAATAACAAGTTTGTTTTGTTAGTTTTTAAAATTTCTCAAAATTGTTATGTTAGGTTAGTGTTTGTCGAGTTTTTGGTGACGTTGCCCGCTGAGTTATTTTCAAAAAAATTTAAAGTTGTTACATTGATTTCCAAATTTTTATAAAATTGTTCTATTAGTTTCTAAAATTTATTAAAGTTGTTCAAAGTTATTTTGTTAAGTTCATCTCGTCGAGCTCTTGAGAAATTATTTTTTGGTTTAGTTCCCTGATAAAATATCATTTTGGTTCAATTTACTCTAACCTCTCGTAGGAAATTGCAAGTGGCAGAGAAAAAAAACTTAAGCTAACTCTGCTGGTGTGAGTGAACGTGGTATCGAAACTAACGGCCTATACCGTTTACTGCAAACGTGCAGTAAAATAGGCTGAAGTCAGCCGATCCGCGCCCCGACCTCCACCTCCTCAATGGATAACGCCTTCCCGGTCTCCCATCCTGCTGCCGACTTGAAGCCGATGTTGCTGCCGTGCCCCGAAACTGATGCCGCTTGCCGGGCCGCTCCCTGCTCGCCGCTTCGGCGTCTTGAAGCCGCCGCCGCCGTTGCCCCGAAACTGATGCCGCTTGCCGGGCCGCTCCCTGCTCGCCGCTTCGGCGTCTTGAAGCCGCCGCCGCCGTTGCCCCGAAACTGATGCCGCTTGCCGGGCCGCTCCCTGCTCGCCGCTTCGGCGTCTTGAAGCCACCGCCGCCGTTGCCCGCTCATCGCTTCAGCATCTCGAAGCCGCTTGCGATGCGAAGAGTCGAGGAGGAGCGCCACCGCTATCGCGCCGCTGCCCCGTCACCCCGTTGCTCTCTTCCGAAGCCGCCGCCGTCGATTTCGACGCATGGAGTCAAGAGTCGAGCAGAGGAGAAATTCGTAATGGCATTCATTCCATTCACGGTGGTGTTCGAGTGGTATCGAGCATTCGAAGGACGGGAACGATGACACCGTGATACAATTACAGAGTGGTTTAAACAAACATAAAGCAACGTTTTTAAGTGACACTGTGAGCTATTTATGTTGTAATTTGACGCAACCAAACAGCTTCTAAGCGCGATTAGTCGGACGCTTTAAAAACATGGAATTGTGCAAGTGCCATTCTAAAGAAATCACCTTTCTGATTGTGTTATGTGCTTCTGTTTTATTCATTAGGTTGCAAACGCACTTCGAAAATGGGCAAAAGATTTCTGACACTACGACACTGCCATTTGCCTTGCATTATCTCCATTCAAGAATCATGGACGAACTCGACCCAGGAGGGCAATGAAAGAGGACCCTCTCTCTTCTGATCTTAAGCCTCAAGCTCGAGCATGGCATCTCTTGTCAGTGACTGAAGAGGCAGCTGCTTTCAGAAAAGGCCGAATGCCTCTGCTTCAGCGCAAGGTCCGATTGGGAGGATTCGGCCCATCTCCAATTGAAATGGCTTATTTGATCCTTGTTATCTTAAAAAACAAAACAAAAAAAAAAACTTTTTCTACCAAGTGGCTAATTTAAATCTACAGTACTAGTTAGCAAAAATGAGCATGCGTCCAGTTACTTAAAGCTCTTAGGAGTGCTTAAAACCCCTTGCCATATTACACATTTTTTTATTGAAAATAGTTTCTGCAGATATGTCTAGGCGAAAAGGACATGCCAAAATAGTAAAAATGAGAACAGACAGAAACAACTCCAGGATGTTTACATGATAAGGATCCGTTCGCAGGAATATGACATAAGACTGAGAGCATTTTATATATGCAGGGTACATCACAGCCCAACTAGAGTAATGTACATACTTGGGTACACGCTACATGATAAATTTCGACAGTTCACGCCTCGACTCCAATTTCAAAGTTGAACCAATAGCAGATCGAGTTCTCCTCCAGTGCGTGAAGATTATTAACCAAGGAAGAGGTTTCTGGTGAAAAGCTCACTCTCCACTTGCGTATAGACGTGTCCACTCTTTGGCTGTGTCATTGGAGAAGGCTATTCAATTTAAAACTCTAATATATTCTGTAGCGAATAGTACAAAAAGAATGAATAAACCCTCACCAGTTCCTACAGCTTCTGTCTCATTAGCCTTCCAGTGCTTTGCCACATTGTCAGCAAGTGGATCATCAGGGTTTGGAGCACTGAGGAGCGCTTGAATGCTGCAGACCTCAAACATCAGGTGCAAGAGAATGAGAGGATTTTCTTCTGAGATCAACTTATTTATTTATCTGATTTTGTTTCACCAAAAATGTTTCAAGTAAAGGATATGGTGCATGTATTGTGCCATATGAATCTCTATCATCTACTGTGAACTTGTCCACTGTGTTAGTGACTGAGGTGTCCAGTTATAAAGAACCACTATAAGGAAGTTATGTCAATAAATTATAAATGGAAAAGGCATGTTGCAGATGGCTGGTCCTCATCCAATAATCAGTATTACTATTACCATCCAGCTGAGGCAGTATGCAAAAGAATTGTGAATGCAATAAGCATTCTAGAAATGGTTAGATACACGCTGAGTCACTGACAACTACGTATAACAGTTTTACCATCATTCTGATAATGGATTGGCAAACAGCCAAATAATATGCAGCAAGTGCAGAAGGAACAAAGTCCACTGTGACTTACAATTGGTGATGTACACTTTATGTCAATGTGACAAAGATAAATTTAAGCATCGTAAACATTCAGCTGTTTTTTAATGGCCAAGGCACAAAGTGAGTTTTGATGGTTGTGTCACTATGACTACAATTGGTGATGTCCACTTTATGGCAATATGACAAAGATAAATTTAAGCATCTTAAACATTCAGCTGCTTTTTAATGGCCAACGCACAAATAGAGTTTTGATGGTTGTGTCACTATGTACTGAATTGTAATTCATAAAAGCTAGTATTAAATATTAAAGGCCTAAAAAGACCAAATACACCAAAAAGACATGAATAGAGATAGAAACACTCACCTCAAAAGAACCGTTCGGATCTGAAGGGCAGGGCTCCACTTGTCCTTCAAAATATCAAGGCATATCCTACCAAGCTGTTAAGTATCAAGCAGCTTAGTATGTCCTAGTGCAATATAAAGGACTCAAAAGATAACAAACTTACCTTGTCAATGTTGGGGTGATAAATTTTCGTGAGGAAGCGAACCTGCAATGAAATCAGATCTTACAAACCATACAGAAAATTTCTTGCAAATCTTCTACCAAACTAATCAATACAATCTGAAACTATTAGTGCCAGCAATAAAGGAAAAAATATGCATCAAACAAAAACACAAGTGATGTGATATAAATTTCTAAAGTCAGTGATATTCACAAAACTATCTTAGTTTACATGAAAGCCATTACTAAAAGCATCAAAACGTCATTTGAAGCTGAAATCTAATTACAATTGAGATGCAATATGTTGTTCCCTTCTGAATCTGATGCATACCACAATTTAGGATACACGAAGCTTGCCAAACTTCAGAAATATTATCTATCAACAATCTCATAGAACCACATAACTGAAATACTAGTCCAGAGTACAGTGAACAGTGAAATACCTTCGGTGGAGCCATTGGATATTCTTCAGGCAAGAATAATTCAAGCTTGAACACTCCCCCTGAAAAATAGACCAATCAACAGGTATCAGATTACAGATTGGAAAGCACAGAAAAATAGCAAGTGTGCATCATTCTGTAATTCAAGGATGAATTAGCGGCAGCTGAGGTCACATATGAATCATCAATTTAGATAAAATAAACCACTTCAGCAATTTATGCTGAATTTTGCTAGAGAAAAGGGCAATGAGCCAGACTTGAATCTTTTGAAAAACAGAGGATGATTTTTTTGCTTCCATAACTCACAAGTACGACAGTAATACTAATATTCAAACTGAAGTTGGCTTTAAAAGAAACTAGAGCAAACAAAATCCATGCCACTTCAAATATTTACAGTCGAAAACATCAGATTTTATTAATTTCAACTTGTTCAACTGTTAGACCAGTTGCCCATTTTCTGCAAAAAATCTTCTTTGTTCAGCCCAGGCCACCTTTTTAGAGCTCGCATTCTCTAGCTTATGCATCACACAAAAGCTGTCTCCTTCCCCGCTCACCCAATGCAATTAATTGTCTGCACTGTGCCCGGAAATACCACTGCCAACATGGCTGGTATTGGTGCCATATTCATCTGGTAAACATGCTGTGGCCTCGATTCCTATCCTTCTGCCAACAATGACCATGTGACGGACTAGTGATGAAGGAAAGCAGCATGCGTCACCAATGTAGGGCAGCAACATGGGGTCCAAGGAGCAACCTAGCTGATGAAAAATCTTACCGGATAGGCATAGCACAGGGTAACAGGGAAAGGCGGCTGAGGGCTCATAGGCACCGAAGGAGCACACAGTAAAATAGTGTGTAGGTGTGATAATAGTTTATGGCCATTGAGAAGAAGTGAAATTGAGATCAGAAGAAGAGCATTGAAGGGATGCTCTAGAGTTTTCAAAATTATCTTTATCCCCAGGAATACAAGATTGCAAGTGCAAAAAATATTCTTAAAGTCTTCATAAAGAAAAATCTCAATGGCATTAAATGATCCAATGAGACTGAGTAGCATTTGACTACAGTCGGCACTTTTGAATGGTAATAACATGGTATGGAGTAAACTGTATTAAATTTTCAAGGCCATTGATCATTTCCAATGTCAATGAGAGGAACCGTATTGACATAAAGATACAAAAGAAGCGCATGTTCTCCTCTGATGGCTCACCTTCATATGGTGACTGAGACGGACCAAGGATCATGACATTGAAGTAGCGCATGTTCTCCTCTGAAGGCGAGGCGCTGATTCCCGGAGCTGAAAAAACAACAGCAAAGCCACACAGGACCATCAGCACGCCATCCAGGGAATTCACAAATTATTCAGATAGAGCTACCAATAATAATAAAGGGGCACGATCTTTGCACGCTTAGACCCTACACATAAATAAATAGACAATCTATCATTTCTTAGCTCAGAGAAACATACAAACTAGAGGCCTTTTGGGACTTATCAGAGCGCACTTCACAACTCAATCCGACAAGGATAAATCAGAAACGGAACCTAAAGAGATATCATTTCATCAATAGAAACATCTCACCTGGCTCGCTGAGCAGCCGCTGCGTCTCCTGCAGGAAGCAAATCACCAAAAATGACCAAATTTGCAAAAGAAAAAAAAAAGTGGAGGGTTCGATGGGCCGAGAGGGATACTCACCTTGATGATGCGTCGGGGAAGGTTGCTTTCAGCCATGGGGGAGAGAGGAGGGTATTCCGGCTAGGGATTGGCAGTCGTCGGGATCGCGGCCGAGCGAGGAGAGGACAGCTTCGGTGAAAAGCAGCGCTGGTGGAGAAGAGTTTGCTGGTTTGTGCTTCTTCTGCACTTTGGTCCTTGCTGTTTGTGGGTTTTACACGTGTAGGTCAGAAGGAGGATTATTAATTCATTGGTATGCCGTGTGGCGACTTGTGAAATACTCTATTACCAAATTCACTTTGACATTCGAAGTAAGAAACTTTATATTGATGTTATAATACTCCCTCCATCCTAAAATAAGTGTTTTTTTAAATTAATGTTTGATCATTCATTTTATTTTAAAAATTTATGAAAATACAAAAAATAAAAAATCAAGTTTAAAATAATTTTAATAATTAATTATTTCACAGCAAAATAATTAAATTTTTTATATTTTTTTTAATAAGACAAATGGTCAAAGAAGATGTTTAAGAATCTAAAAAGACACTTATTTTGATATGGAAGGAGTAATATATTTTCTCTATTATTAAATTGTTATCATTGTTAACTATTTGAATTATTAAAAAAATTATGTTCTTAATCAAAAAAGATCATGTTAGAAATAAAATTAGGAACAAAAAGAATATTATATAATGCAAGTAGCTACTACCTCTAAGGCCTCCAATGCGATATCCCATTCCAAATGCAGGCGGCACTTTGAGGGCTCGTTCTATTTTAAATGATTAGAGGAGGATTAGGAAAATTACTTCCATTACTTTCTATGTGTGATTTAAAGCAACTCCAACAGGTACTTAAATCGAGGACCTAAACACTAATTCAGGTATTTGAATTAAAAAATTGCAAGTCCAACAGATATCTATATGAATACTTAAAATTTAGTTATCTTCATCACCACCAAATCTAGCATCTATATAACAATGCTTTAAATCAACCTGTACTCGAAAACCATACTAAAAACAACCTATGAACCATAATTTATAAAGATATGGGTAATTTAATTTTTTTTACCTATGTATATTTAAGTATATGTTGGAGTTGAATACTTTTTAAGAACAACTCTAACGGATAACTAAAATTTGAGTTCCTAAATTAATATTTAGATTATTGCTAAATCGGTATTGGTAGCCAAAAAAGTTCACAACTCCAACAGTTACCTAAATACACAAAGGTGAAAAAAATTAGATTGGCCATATCATTATAATTATGGTTCGTGGGTTATTATAGTAAGAGCAACTACAATAGATACCTAAACTCAATACCTAAACATGAATTTAGGTACTTGAGCTAAAAAACATACCTATTAGCATCTAAAATTTAGCTACCATCATCCCGCCAAATTAATTACCTACATATATCAATGCTTTAGGTCTATCTTATACTTTAAAACTATA
>BCLG01000122.1:52174-144811 GCA_001602295.1 Zoysia matrella
CATGCGCGCTGGCTGGGCCGAGCTCCCTCCCCTCCCCGAGATTCTCTGCGACCGCGCGATCCGGTGCGGCCGCGTTTGTGGCCACCGTGTGGCTTCCTCCTGTGGGCCAGACACTGTAGCCCGTGGGCTAACCAGCTCAGTTCGGCTGGAAAATTTCTATTTTTGCGAAATAATTTATTTAATTGCTAAAAAATGCTTTCAAATTTGTAAAATTCGTAGAAAATTCATCTTAGCTCGAAAAATTATAAAATAAATTTTGTTAGGGTCCTCTCAACTTGAAGTATATTCTGAAGCTAACTATTTTTCATTTTATGCATAAAATTAATTTATATAATTCAAATCACACAATAAATATTAATGCTTTATAATTATTCTTTGGCATGATAAAATATTAAAAAAATTACTTTTATGTTTCTTTAGTCAAACGTTATGTTTTATAAGAATTGTATATTTAATTTCATTCAAAATACTTTTGTAAATGTTTCATTTTGTTTAAAAGCATTTAATTCCTTATAAATCCATTTGATTTCAATAAATCCTGAAAAATTCTCAAAAATTCCTTTATAACCTTTTTGATTTTGTGAACAACTAAAATTATATTTTATGTTTTCAAAAACCATTTTAAAGAAGCTTTGCAACTAAATTTGTATCTTTTGAAAATAAAAATGTTGTCATCGCACGTGATTTTATTTAAAGTTAAACACCATTATAATTACTTTCTTTGCGTATCATTATGTTAGGACCCAACCCATCCGAAGAGGAGCGTGAAGTTGTTCCTTTGGCAAAAAAAGCTAACTATGAGCAAGCACCAAGCAAGCCCCGGTGCATTAACCCTATTTTAAGTTCTTGTTTTGTCACTATGTTTTGTTTAGCTTTTGTACTGTGCATTAAGTTAGGAGTTGTTTGAAACCTTAGAATGCATGATTGTACCAATTACCTTTATTGAGTATATATTGGTATAGGTAACTCGATGTAGTGCTAGGCTATGAATTCTAATCAACGGTAGAAGTCGAGTGAATGAGAAATCTCACTCGCGAGATTATAGGTTAGACTTTATCCTACATTTGAATAAACCTGAGACCGGGCGGGGGATAGAGTATAGGAGGGATTGAGAAGGCTGGGCCTTTGCGGTGGTAGCCCTGTCTGTGTCGGTTAATGACCGATTCGAGTGTGACCCTGTTGAGCAAGTTTGAACAGTACCGAATACATACTGAAGACATGAGACCTAGGAAACTGATGTAGCTCAATACCGTAGTGGTTAGACGTCCTCCTACCACTCTTTCGGCGGTGTAGTAGAGAAAAGCTTTGAATCTAACCATAGATGCACCTAGCGTGGTGATTGCATGGAGGACCATGTGCTTGGAGCGGTAGGCCTCGGCTGACTCTATGGTATTGATGTGAAAGGTGGCCACGTGCGGCTTCTGGGAAGCGCGTACGTGTCGTGTACTTTGGGTTTTTCTCAGCTGGTGTAAATCGATTATAATCGCTACCCCTTACAGTAACGAGTACCACTTGTTCAGTGTGTCATGTCGTAGTAATAATGTATTCTCTCTGTTCCCAAATAATTGCCAGTTCCACCAAAACACTTCCGTTCACATCTCTATCACTTTTCACTGCACATTCTCTCATCCAAATGCACCCTTTCTTATTTCAAATGACAATTAATTGGGAACAGAGGCAGTACGTAAACCTAATCAATAATATAAAATGTTTGTTTAGTTCATAGTCAATTGCTTGGTAACCATGCTTGATATAGTTATATAGCAAACTAAATTTACCTTCCGTGAACTTAATCTACCGCTAAAAATTTAATATAAAGGTTCACTATGCTAGTGCTGGTTTCGCAAATGGCCATCCCATATGAATCAGCCTCACCATATCCTTAGAGTCGGCTGTAGTTGGCCACGTTGATGGGTAAGACTTGCTAAGCGTTTGAATGCTCAAAGCTTGGCTCTCTGTGGTTTTGTGTGCAGGTGGTCTCTCTCTCCCTTCTTTGCACCAACTGGCGAAAGCAACCTCGAAGGTAGCTATGCCCGTTGAAAGCCCTGTCGCCGCTGCTGTTTGTGTGCTGCTAGAGGATGCATCGTATGGGCTCGATGTCATCTTATGCATAGTCTGCAGATATCCTAGTTTAACTCAAGTTTTTTCTTTCGCGCTTTTAAAAATCTTTTTTTATGAACTTAAGCAATAGTTTGTAGTATATTTTATCGTGCTTGAATTGTACTGTTAATCCTCGCTTCGCCGAGTGACATCCGATAAAATCCTGTGGTCGATGGATCGTCTTTTTTGTGGAGCGGTCTGTCACACTTTTGCATGATGTTTTTTTGACTTGAATGAAAACAAAACTAATCTCAACTGACTAAATAAATAAAGTAGTCAATCTGCATCACAGAGCCCCCAGTCAATCTGCATCACAGAGCCCCGTCGCTTGCTTATGTCTAGGGAGATTCTGATGATGTACGGAGGTTGCAAGAAAGTAACATGTGTTGTTTAAACAGGTTCAAAAAAGAAATATATTGTAGCAACATGTATTTTCTCTCTCATGATTAGGATTTTAGTTGAAGTATGATACCGTAGAGATAGATGGATGGCAGCAGTTTTAGTCGCCGCTCAACGTTGCACGAAGTTTAGAGGATCCTCGATAGGGATGGCGATGCCCCGATGCTGTGGGAGTTGGAGTCACCGCGCAGCACTGCGTGGAGGTGCGAGGTGGGGAGAGGTCTAACAGAAAGTGAATTTTAAAATGAACGGAGATGGATGGATCTACTGTTCTTTTCATTAGAGATAGAATTTATGACACCAAAAATAGAGATAGAATTTATAAGAAGATAGAAGAAGGGAAGAGATATAATTTGAGACACTAAAAATAGAGATAAATGTGTGACATCGGTCATCTATAAACTTATTTATTAGAAAAAAGAAGATAGAAGATAGAAGAGAAGGGATAGAGATAGAATTTTAGAGACATAATTTGTGACAAAAAACAGAGATAGAATTTGTGAAAAAAGTGGGATCGATGACATCTACAAACTTAATTATTAGGAGAGATTTATTTATTATTAGATTGAAAAAGAGAAGGGATAGAGATAGAATTTGAAAAAAAAAATAGGATAGACGACGTATACAAACTTATTTATTTGGAGCAAAAAGAAACAGAAGAGATAAAGATAGAGTTTTAAAGATAGAATTTGTGACAACAAAAATAAAGAAAGAATTTGTGACAAAAAAAATGGGATAAATAATATCTACAAACTTATTTATTAGGAGAGAAAAGAAATAGAAGAGATAAAGATAGAATTTTAAAGATATAATTTGTGAAATAAAAAATAGAGATAAAATAGACCAAAGGCATTTGACCCCGCTTTATTGAAAGCGAAAAAGAACATTATGTTCTTGTTGCTAGGGATACCAGCTTACAGAAACACGCCACTACTCTTAACATATTATCCATCTCTTTTACACCGGATCAAGACAAGCAAAGTAAGCGAAATAACCCTCTCTCTCTCTCTAACCCTTACAAAAGTCCAGACGCTGCGACCAACATAACTTTGTTCCACCACTTTTTTCTCAGATTATCACATTTGATCACCCAACCCCGGTAGCTGGCTGCAATCCTACAATCCATCTTCTGATCTTTTCAGTAACTCGCTCCACCTCCTGTCTTGCCCGCCCTTGACTGAGGATTGCCATCGCTGCATAAAAGATATTAGTTGATAAATAACACACTCTGGTTTTAAATTGATTCTATCTTTAAAAAACAAATCATTTCTATTTAACCAAAGACACCAGCTTACAGCTCCAAAAAGATACAGCACTGTTCCATTCCCTTTCGCCCCACCTTCTCCCAAAAACTCATATCTGAAATGGTCCACTCTGCGGCATTTTGACCCATTCTAGATTTTCTCTAATAACACACCACATATATCTCCCAACACACATTGAAAAATCAGATGATTGGCAGCTTCAGTCTCACCACAAAATAGAGATAAAATTGTGACATAAAAAATAGAGATAAAATTTGTGACAAAGAAAAATAGGATGGACGACGTTTATAAACATTTATTACTCGCTCCGTCCAAATAAAAGTTTATTTTTAGGCCTCTTTGAAATACCTATTTTCTACGTTTTTTCTGTAAAATTAAACTGATTTTTATAAAATTTCTGTAAAATTTCTGTGAAAGTCCTGCATTCCAAAGAGGCCTTAGGTTTTGTTGGTTAGGATTTTGATTAACGATTCTGGAGTGATGGAAGAAATAGTGGCCAGTATCTAAGATTCCACATGTGTCAGAACGGGGCTATATATATGGATCAGACTCGTTTCGAGCAAAACATTGCGGGCAAGATGGTCATGGCGACCAAGAGCTTCGCGCCATTAGTGCTCATCTTCACCTTCTTCTCTTACCATCTCTCCACTGTTCCTTCCCTAGCTTTCCCTGATGCCTTCGTCCAATGCCTCACGGCGGCCAACATCCCGCGCCAGCTCGTGCTCACGCAGAGCTCGCCGTCGTTTACGCCGGTCCTGGAATCCTCCATCCGGAACTCTAAGTTCAACACGCCTGCCACGGTGCGGCCGCGGTACATCGTCACGCCGACGAACGCGTCCCACGTGCAGGCCACCGTGGGCTGCGGCCGCCAGCACGGCGTGCGCCTCCGCGTGCGCAGCGGCGGGCACGACTACGAAGGCCTGTCGTACCGGTCCGCGCGCCCCGAGCTGTTCGCCGTGGTCAACCTGTCGAACCTCCGCGCCGTCCGCGTCGACGCGCGGAACGCCACCGCGTGGGTGGACTCAGGCGCGACGGTCGGCGAGTTGTCCTACGCCGTCGCGAAAGCGGGCAGCCTGCTCGGGTTCCCGGCCGGCCTGCGCCCGACCATCGGCGTGGGCGGCCACTTCAGTGGCGGCGGGTTCGGCACGCTGCTACGCAAGTACGGCACCGCCACCGACAACGTCGTCGACGCCGTGTTGGTGGACGCGAGGGGGAGGATTCTGGACAAGAACGCCATGGGGAGCGACGTCTTCTGGGCGCTCCGTGGCGGCGGGGCGAGAGCTTCGGCATCGTCCTGTCGTGGAAGGTGAGGCTCGTGCCGGTCCCGGCTACTGTCACCGCGTTCAGCGTCCCAGTATCCGTCGACCAGGGCGCCGTGGACGTGCTCACCAGATGGCAGGAGGTCGCGCCGGCCCACCCTGTGGACCTCTTCGTTAGGGTGATCGTCCAGAACCAGACCGCCACCTTCCAAGCCCTGTATCTGGGCACCTGCGAGGCGCTCCTGCCGGTGATGGACAGCACCTTCCCGGAGCTCGGGATGAACCGCACGTACTGCATGGAGATGAGCTGGATCGAGTCGGTTCCCTACTTCTACCCCGGCAACGGCTCCACTGTGGAGGACATCCTGAACCGGACCACCCCGTCTGGCACCGGGAGCAAGGCGACGTCCGATTACGTCCGTGAGCCCATCGCCCGCGACGTGTGGGCGGAGATATTCAGCAGCTGGCTCGCAAGGCCCGACGCCGGGCTCATGGTCTTGGACCCCTACGGCGCGCAGATCAGCATCGTGCCGGAGGCGGCGACGCCGTTCCCGCACCGCGCCGGCGTGCTGTACAACATCCTGTACCGCAACTTCTGGCCCATGGCCGACGGGAACGGGACGGCGCAGAGCAAGTGGATCCGGGACATGTGCGCGTTCATGGCGCCGCACGTGAGCTCCAGCCCGAGGCAGGCCTACGAGGCCGGCAAAGTTTGGGGTGAAAAGTACTTCATGGGTAACTACCAGAGGCTCGCCATGGCCAAGGCTCAGATCGACCATGACGACTACTTCAGGAACGAGCAGAGTGTCCCGCCTCTCGTACGCAGCAACTAAAGCAATTTCAGGATGAGTAAATTGGGATATATAACTTATTTATTGTTGTGATCGTCACAGTCAATGAAGAACTTGACCAGAATTTGGATAGAATAATGAGCACAAAAACATATTGCATTATTAGCAGCCAATGAAGAACATGACTTGCATACAGGGATTGACCGTCAGTGCTCCCTAACAAAGGCATTCTACAGTTAAGGCATCAAATTATATTCAGATCTCCTTTCGTTCAGCTTGAGCATTAGAGGCTTTGCAATTCCGTCGATGTGCTGGGATCAGACAAATAATTTCAGTGACAGCAATGACAGTCACTTAAATAATCTCGTACTACAAGGCACAGGGATCATCTACCGAGCGGCCCGTCGTTGCCGTGGGCGCTCCACCGCCCCTAGGCCCACATCACAGCCACGGTCTACTCTCTGCCGCTCGGTAGAGGATCCGCGTCCCATTATAAGATATCCATGGGCAACAATTTTTTTTTTGAACTTTAGTCAACAGTTTTGAGATGGGAAGACATAGACCAATCTTTTTTTTAAAAAAAAAACAAACATTCAACATTGGGCCAGGGCATCAACCGGCCCAGGTGAAGCATTTGATGAGTGTTGCCCAACTTTCCTTTGAGGATCAAACCTAAACAGATCCTAAGCTCACTGGCTCCTCTTTCTCCTCCTCCGCCGCGCGTCTAGTCTTTCACCTATCTTTTCTTGGTTGAAGAAACTACAAGTCACCCAAATCTAGCAAGAGGAAGAAGTGGGATCATAGCCCTCGCATCCCAGCAGCGGCTCTCCAAAAGTAGCAGGCAGCCACGCTGAACATGGACCAGGTCATTGGCGCAAGATCCCCAAGAGCAATCGAGATATTACTCTAATTTGTTTAGATCTATAATGTTCGCTAGTGTAATGTAATGGTGAAAGGACCCAGTAACACAATTACAGTTCACAAAGGGCCTATATGAATAGTAGAGGTGGAAATGGCCAAGAAGAAAATTGAAGGATATAGTTCGAAGCCGTGCGCTGCCACAAGATAAAATACAATCCAATGTAAATTATAGTTAATTAAAGTTATCGTTATTGCTAATCCACTATCAAACCAAAACATCAGAGTCAGAATTATAAGTTATTATCAACATCTCACAATTATGATTACAGATCAGAATGCCATCACAGATAGCATCATGCATGTCAAGTCCTCGAGCACCAGCGGGAGCATGCGCTGAACTTCTAGGACTTGTCATAGCAAGAACCAGGTGGAGCAAAAAGATGATTTGAGATGGAGACCACAACAAATATTTCAGCTAAGAAACAAATAGGACTCGACCCAACCTACGAAACCTCTGAAACTAAACAGGTTTTTGATTCCTCAACTGAAGGGCGCAAAGCTTCTTAGCTCTAGGTAGACAAAAAATAGTTTACCCTTGAGACACCGCATGGCTTCCAATATGTTCAGTGTTCACACTCCAAGGATGATCAGCGCGTTAACACCTTTTCTATGCTCTTTCACAACTTGTTTGGATACTTTTCTCCACCAATCATTCAGCGAAACGTCGGGCCCATTTGGCAGAGCTTTCAGCTCTTGATTTTTTGTATTCACTCTTGATTCTCCTGCGATGTGATTCTGATGGCTGAAAGTGATTTTCTTTGATTCTCTAGAATAAACTTTTAAAATCAAGACAGAAAATCACTTTTCACAAGAGAAGCTATTTTTTTCAGCTCTTATGCCCTTAGTTCATTTCAGATAATTATTTCACAGAATCAGACAAGAATAACTTTTTTCTGAAAAATAGCGTTTGGTAGAGCTTCCCTACCAAAAGGGCCTTCATTATATACTAGTGTAAAATGTTATAGTTTGAGAGGTAAATAACTGGAACCAGAACTGCCGTGCAAACACACAAGTTGTGAGAAGGTAATGTACCGTTTCTTCCTCTTTATCACAGAACAAGCAGTGTTCTGGGTGTGAAAGTCCTCTTCTAGCTAGACGGTCTGCTGCCCAACGTCCGTAACTCTAGCCACACAAACATTTTACACTTTGGCAAAGCTCACGTCTTCCAAACTCTCTGATCATCATTTAGGGATAGGGAAACATATATCTTTGATAAGGCCCCAAACCTGAAAATATTCCCATAACCCACACGGGTGAGGCTTCCTTGGATATCTTATGCCTATTTATCATTATCTAGGGCCTGAGCCACAGTTTTGCTGTTGGTGGCTTTCTTGTGAACATGATTAAGGACTGCAGGAGCTAGATCGGCTATGCAGTAGCCATGCAACCATTGGTCCTTCCGAAACAGCGTGTTTGTACCATTGCCAACAATTGAGTCTGAACTGCAGCTGAGCAGTGATTCACTGATAGAATGACTGAAAAATGAATTACCAGCACACAAACCTATATAAATTTGTTACAAATGAGCCTGCATTTTGGCCTGTTGCTTCTATGTTATATGATTTAAGCTATGTTCACAAGCATTAACTTTCTCCAACCAACAATTCATTGCCCTCTAGTTGCAGAGCTCATTTAAGCTGCAACATCAAGGAAAAAGAAAACCATGCTGAAAGTAAATATGTACAAAAAGTAGGAATCTAATTATATTACATAGTAATATTTACGTTATGAAAAGGAACGATGTTGTGAGTATGCATTTCTTATCGAACTCATCCAAATTATAGTGTAACCAAAATCGTCCCGGAGCTGGGCATCGGCCATCGGATAAACTTCGGAGATAGCTATCATACCTTTTACAACAGTATTCTGGCCAATGTCAAAAACTCTACTTCTAATCTATTATCTAAAACCATCACAATAATTAACACAAGAGTACACATGTTAGGATCGTTGATCCTACAACGGCTGTGTAGATTGTAGAGATGAGAGAGAGTTGACGCCATGATGCTCACGGCGCCCAAATGGGTAAGAGACACAGGGAAAAGCCTCAGAACAGATTTATTTTGTTCTATTACTTGATTTCTTCAATCTTTAATTACACTTATTTATAGCTTTTAGCTTTTACGGCCAACTATAAATACTATATTAAAGGACCCTCTCAACTAGATCCTCTCTCTCAACTTTCTAACTAGAGATCCTATCTTAAAGGATCCTCTCAAACTACCTAACACTAGATTCTATTCTTACGGTGATCTAACAAATTATGGCAGCTAGAGACTACTTATCTTCTAATAGCCTGGCGCACATAACACCTAGCTAAAAGCAAAATAAGAACAAAATAACACATTATAAGAAAGAGTTCTTGTGGCCAAGAATCCACAAAATTTGCAATATGCAATTCAGCAGGGATACAACATACAAAAAAAGCATGCATGTTATCACATTGAGGAATCAAAAAACATGACAATGATTCCAGGAAAATTGAAAAGTAAAGAAAATCATAGAAACTGAATTTATTCTAGAGATATACAATGTATAGTTTGTTTGTACATTGAATTATTCTTGTGAACTCGGATCCTGTGAAATCCTAGGGCATCCACCACTCTGGTACAGGTAAATCAAGTACCTTCTTCAAGAGAAGAATGTTACAAGCAAATCTGACACGCAGGAGCCAAAACTTTGACTTCAAATTAAGTATACAAAATACTGCTATGCGGTACAAAATTATGAAACAAAGGTAGGCAAAGGTGGTTCCTTTGTGCTTCCCTGGCTGAAAAATCTAGTGCTAAACGGCCCTCAAAACCTAAAACAAAATTAGGGGGGGGGAGGGGGGGGGGCCTCACAGTGGCTCCCGTGCATTGCTGCAAGCAAGCTGAATCTTGGATTTTTCTGGCCAGCTGGAACCCGGCGCTGGCTGGAAACTCAGGCTCACCAACAAATACGGGCTTGTAACACTGAGCTCCTAAGCCCGTCCCCAAAACCAGATCGAGAAACAGAATCATACCAGATCAAAATCTAAGCAAACCTCCCAAATACTCCATCTTAGGATGCAGATTCAGAGGTGTAACATCCCAAATTCTCGAGTTAATTAAGTGGCAATTTTCCTCAAATTTCGTTCCAATTAATTTGTTTGTTCCAATATTTCGTTCCGTTCAAAAATCTTTCGTACCAAATTTCGTTTCGTCCAATTTCGAAATCCGTTCGTCTAAATTAATCCCGTGCCGAAATAATTTAGTCCGCGTAATTTTTACGTTCGGACAAAAATTATTTTCGAAATTTTCCAAAATTAATTTTCGGGTCTCTAAATATCTTCTCTAATTAAATCTCTCCAGCCTTTTTAATTATTTCGCGATTATTTATTAATTCCAGATTAATCCCTAACCCCTCATTCTAATTCCCTCCTATAAATACCCCCTCTCAACCCTAGCCTCAAATCCCCATTCCCATTTTTTTCCCCCATTTCTTTCTTCCACCGCAAGCCGAGTCTCTGGAAACCGTCGCCCCGCAGCCTCGTCTGCCGCGCCGTCGCTCTCCATTTTCCACGCCGTCGCTGTAGCCGATCTCCGCGTCGCCCCACTCGCCTCGTGCTCCGCGCGCGTCACCGAGTCCCCGCGCGATCCACCGGTCCGAAGGCAGCCGTCCCCGTGTAGTCGCCTCGTTGCTCGCGCCATTTGGATCACCGCGTTGATCGACGTCAACGCCCGAGTCGTCGATCCCTGCGCCGAGTCCTCCCGCGCCGGTTCCCAGCCCCCGCGCGACATCCTCCGGTCCATAGTCTGCAGCCCCGCGCCCTCAGCCGAGTTGCCGCGCGTGGTCCTCCGGTCTGACCGCTTGAGCCTGCTGTCGCCGCTTCGTCGCCTCGTGTCCCGCGTCGCCTAGTCCGAAGGAAGCATCGCAGCGTCATCCTCGCCTCGATCTCCGCACCGATTTTCAGATCGCATCTCTGACCTCCAATTTCCAGTACGCGGTTCCGGTTCTCTTCTCCGTTTTCCGCGTCGACTCCGAATCTCCGGATTTCCGTCTTCAATTTCCGATCCCGGTGAGAACAATTTTCCTTCTCTTAAATTCCTTTTTCATTTCCGATTAATTGTTAGATTAATTGCAAATTTATTTTTGCGATTAATTATTCTGTAATTAATTTAAATCCTTGTGATCTCGATTGTCTACAATTTCCGTGGCACCCCGTTAGGTCTTCGATTAATCTCGAAATTGTTCCGTTAAATTGTCTCGTCGCAATTGTCGTGTAGGGTTGTTTCGAGAAATATTTTGCGCGCGTTTAGTCTAGTAATTTTGATTTAGATTTAAATTCCGGTTCTATTCTTTGTC
Source organism: Zoysia matrella (assembly GCA_001602295.1). Lineage (NCBI taxonomy): Eukaryota > Viridiplantae > Streptophyta > Magnoliopsida > Poales > Poaceae > Zoysia > Zoysia matrella. The sequence continues at coordinate 63,236 of BCLG01000122.1, forward strand.
GCGTAATTAGTGTCTAATCCCTGCTGTTCATGTTGTGATTAGCTGCTGTTCCCGAGGAGGAGTTCCGCGAGCCCGATCAGTTCGACGATCCAGATCCTGACTTCGATCCTGACTTGCCAGACAAGCCGCGTTCTTTGATCACTTTATACCCAGCATTTTAAACTGCATGTTTTGTTTGCAACCCTAATTTGCACGCCAACTATTTTAAAATGTGCTAGCAACATTCCTAAGCCGTGCCTGTTTACTGTTCCACAAATATCAACCCTAGAAATGCTTTAGAACATTTATTTTACTTTTATGCTTAGCCATGCTTAGTCGCATTTATTTTCATATCACACCTATCACTATAAAATAGAATTTGTGTTAAATGCTTTTGAACTGTGCTTTAAATGTGTGTGTATTATAAATAACTATACATAACTATTTAGCGGGGGCAGGTTGGAGTATGAGGAGCTAGGGGACTTTTGGGAAGTCCCTGTGGACGTACCTGTTGCGGGTACAACGGGAAGATCCGGGCTGAGATCTTTCCGTGAGACTTGTTGTTGGCGTTGAGGTTGGAGATTGGTGCCTGTCCCGGCAATTAAGGACCGAGTCCTTCGAGCCTTATACGCTCAGTTGACAATCATGCACACTACGTTACCCTGTATGGGCAGTTGGTTTGATCTTGAAACTTGTCGAGATTGGTTGTTTACCCGTGGGTTGACGGTGTAGTGTTAGTGTGGTGTAGAGCTTTGACTCCCCACATGAGATCGAGATACCCCACCTGATCAGTGGTAGGCTCTTCACAGCTCAGGACCCGATTGCGTAGGCTTTTGGGATCCCTATCCTGGAGGACGGATGACGCCAGTTAAAGCTTGTGGACGGATCTTGTGTGTTTGTCGGGACTACGACGGTAGTTCCCGATGACGCTTCTCGTGGGTTCAGGTGCATAACCTCTGCAGAGTTTTAGTCGATGCGCATTGCCACGTCCTTTTGGAAGGACACCCCCTGAGTTGTGCTCCTCGTTGAGTAGCTTTATTTTTCTTCCTCCTCTCCTTTTTTAAATGTTTTTGACTCCGGCCTTTGAGCTGTGGCCGAGTGTGGAGATTACATCGGCATTAAAATGAAGCCCCGTCCGAGATAACAAAGATCTCTGCGGGGCAAGATAATAAAATTTGACAAGTTTGAAAATAAAGCTTTCTTGCATCTTTAAATAATATAAATGTTTTAAACTTGCATTTAGCACTTGAGCCATGTCTTTACCCTTGAAACCATTTGCATGCATACATTGTTGTTAGGTAGTACGCGGTTTGCTGAGTATTCGTACTCACGGCTTTTTAATTTGTTGTTTTCAGAGGATACTCTCAACTTCGACTTCGACTACGTCTCTGACGGTCCGTGACGTCCGCTCCTGCGCTCAAGCTAGCCTGTGTGAAGGAGGTTCGCTACCGCTGCCGTGTTGATGCTTCTGCTGTTGCTCTTGTTGGATTCACGATAGTGATAAATCTGCTCTGAGATATTTCCGGCCTGCGTGCCGATGGACCCCTTTGAAGGATTTTATTCTAATAATTTCACTTTGATCTACTATTTTCTAATCTGTTTCTTGTTTAATATTTCTGTTATGGTTTCTTGATTGATCGCTTGTGATATCGTGATTGCCAAACTCCTAGGATTGGCAATGTCACGTAAGATCGAGATTTATTGAAAGATAAGTGAAAACCCAATCGTTATAAGAAGACCCGGGCTTCTTCTAACTCCACAAGAGGAGACCCAATGAATGAAAAGAAATCCCTCCCAAATCACGGATGGCTGATTTACTGCTCCGGCGCTGGTTCACTTCATGAGGCCCGCCCCAAATGGGCAAGAAAAATTGGTGTGAACCAGTCTAAGAGTAGAGGGGCAGGCGACAACTTTTTTTTTTTGAGAGGTGGGGTGGAGAGGACTTGATGCTCAGCTCTGGACTGCAGGAGGCGCTGATCGACCGAGCGCTGTCGGATGTAAATGGAACGGGTGGAGTTGCCCGAAGACAGAAAAGCGAACCTCACCAAATCAGTCTTTTAAAGCAGAGATATGTGCCAGTAAACAAAGCTGAGTACCGTAGCATTAACCAGAGAAATCACACAAATCGAGCTTTTATTTAGTATTTCTTTATGCAAAAGCATAAACATCCAGCCAGACAAAACAAATGATTGCTGCACAACTTTTAACAGTAACAGTTGAACACCTAAAAAACTGAACAGAATTGTCATCCGATGTGCCTATTCAGAACAGACAACTGTCCAGAGTCTCCATTAAACAAGTAAACCTCCAGCGGGGAGTATGACGAGAATAGAGACGATGAGAACCTCGTTGAGGGTTGTAAGATTCTGCTTCCTTTGGGGCAAGGAATGGTTAGGAGGCGTGATCCAGTCCGCATCTGCCAAATCTGACCATATAGACAAGAAATTACACTTACACTGCTTGTCCATAACCCTCAGGAAAAACATGTTTTCAATTCCCAGTTCTTTTTATGTGATTAAAGACCAACAACACAATTTATAAATAAGAAATCATCAAATGTAGTTGCATGTAAGAGAACTACCTCTATTATGCCTTTCCGTGGGGCATGGATTGCCAGACACAAGGAGTAGTCGCTCCTTGTATATTCTACGTGCATAGAACTAGCAGCCTTGTTTTTATTAAGGAGCATCTCCACAAATAGACATGAAGCATCACGATAACCCTAAAAAAAGTTGTTACATTAAAATTCAAACATATATCCAAAAAATAGACTGATTTCAATATTACAAATGGTGCTACATGGTGCACTCAGTATCCCGCAGTGCAGTTATGCAAATGACCTATGACATGAGCTGGCAGCCAAAAAATTGATTCCAGTTATTTAAGCACAAGGCAAAAATGTGTATATCCGAAAATATCAGACATGGTACTTTATGTTTACACACTGGATTTTTTTTTTTGGCTGATACTTGGTAGAATAACTCCGCCTATGTTTAACATAGCTTTATGTTTAACATAGCCGGTCCCAAGCTCAAAATAAAAGAGGAGGGTACTCTGCCTATGCTTCCTAACATGGATGGAGGTTTCACCTATGTTGCCACGACATAGCCGGTATTAAGCCCGGATAATTTAGTGGGTTGTGTTAGGCGTGGTGAGCCAACAACTATCTTAGCCTTTCCCATAGAAATGAAACCTCAAAGAATTTCGTTGGGGCGTAACCCTCTTAGCGACGCGCTATGCCGGAACCCGGGTATGGCGAAAAATGAGCAAAAGCCGGGTCACCACATCTTTAGTGGTGCGCCGTATCGTGATCTACATGCGGTGAAGATCGGGTCGTCGCATCCTTAGTGACGCGCTACGCCGTCGCCCGGGTGTAGTGAAAAATGAGCAAGGGTCTTCGCATTTGACTCGACGGATGCGGGGGGTAAAGAAGCTAGGCTCGTCGAGCCTTGTAAGTTGCGGGTAAGTAGTTGGAATGTAGAGTCACTCTCGGATAAACTTCGAGAGGTAATCGATGCTATGATTAGACGACGTGTGCATATTCTTTGTGTTCAGGAGACGAAATAGAAGGGTAAAAAGGTAAAGGAGGTGAAAGATACCGGTTTCAAGCTTTGGTACACGGGGACATTGACAGCAAAAAACGGAGTAAGCATTGTGATTGACAAAAGGTTTAAAGATGGCGTGGTGGACATCAAGAGGCACGGAGATAGGATTATTTTAGTGAAGCTGGTTATTAGAGATTTAGTTCTGAATGTAATTAGTGCTTATGCCCCTCAAATAGGTCTGGATGAGTGTCAAAAAGCAATTCTGAGAGGATTTGAATGCGATGGTCAGCAGTGTGTCTATCGCTGAGAAGCTCTTTATAGGAGGAGACCTAAATGGGCACATTGCCTCTTCTAGCGTAGGCTTTGAGATGATGTATGGTGGTTTCGGCTACGGGAGTGCGAATCAAGTAGGGGAGGGGGTTTTGGACTTTACTTTGGCCTACAATTTGTTTGTTGCGAACTCCTGTTTTAGAAAGAGAGCCTCTCATTTAGTAACCTTTCAGAGTGGTCCTCACTGTAGCCAGATTGATTTTATCTTAACAAAAAGGGAAGATAAACATGCTTGCTTAGACTGTAAGGTGATACCAGAAGAATGTGTGGTACCTCAGCATAGACTTGTGGTTGCGGACTTTCGCTTTCAGTTGCGCTCTCTACGGAGGAAGCAAATCAAGGTGAAAATGACAAAGTGATGGAAGCTTAAAGAAGATGCAGCACATACTTTTAAGGAAAGAGTTATCAAGGAGGTCCCTTGGCAGGCAGAAGATGATGCAAATGTTATGTGGTTGAAGATGGCCGCTTGCATTAAAAAAATAGCCTCAGAAGAGTTTCGTGTGACTAGAGGATCCAGACATGAAACCAAAGACACATGGTGGTGAAACGAGAATGTTCAGAAGGCTATCAAAGAGAAGAAAGAATGCTTTAAACGAGTACACCTTGATAGAAGCGTGGTCAACATAGAGCAATATAAAATAGCAAAAAAAACCGCAAAGCGGACGGTGAGTGAGGCAAAAGGTCGGATGTTTAGTGCCTTGTACCATCGACTAGACACGAAAGAAGGGGAAAAAGACATCTAAAATAGCCAAAAGCCGAAAGAGAAAAACTATGGACCTCACCCAAGTTAAATGCATTGAGGATGAAGCAGAGCGTCTGTTAGTAAATGATAAAGAGATCAAAGATAGATGGAGGGAGTATTTCGTTAAACTCTTGAACGAAGATAGTGAGAGCTTATCCATTGAGCTGGATATCTCTTCCGATGACCTAAATAAGCACTTTGTGAGAAGGATTCAGGAATTCGAGTTAAAGGAAGCTTTGAAAAGGATGAAAAGAAGTAAGGCGCTGGGTCCGGATGAGATTCTCATTGAAGTGTGGAGATGTCTTGAGGATGTAGCAATAGTTTAGCTCACCAAGTTGTTCAATCTCATCTTCCGATCAAACAAGATGCCTAACAAGTGAAGGCGGTGTACTTTAGTATCGATATTTAAAAACAAAGGAGATGTGTAAAATTATACTAACTATCGAGAGATCAAATTAATGAGCCACACAATGAAGCTATAGGAGAGGGTTATTGAGCACCGTCTGCGAGGATCAACGAGAGTCACCCAAAACCAATTTGGTTTCATGCCCGAGAGATCTACTATGGAGGCAATTTTCTTAATAAGGCAACTGATAGAGAGATATAGAGGACACAAGAAAGATCTGTATATGGTCTTAATTGACCTAGAAAAAGCTTATGATAAAGTGGCTAAAAACGTTATATGGTGGGCATTGAAAAGACACAAAGTCTCAACAAAGTACATTAACCTCATTAAAGATATGTACAAGAATGTGATGACAAGTGTCCAAACAAGTGATAGAGACACCGATGAGTTTGCAATTAATATAAGACTACACCAGGGGTCGGCTCTGAGCCCTTTTCTTTTTACTTTGGTGATGGATGAGATCACACGAGACTTACATGAGAACATTCCTTGGTGTATGCTCTTTGCGGATGATGTGGTGCTAGTGGATGAGAGTAGGATAGGGGTGAACCAGAAGTTAAAATCTTGGAGGCATGCTTTGGAGTCAAAAGGTTTTAAACTTAGTAGGTCTAAAACAGAGAATATGAGGTGTGATTTCAGTGCTATCGCAGTCGAGGAGGGAGATGTTAGACTTATGGCCAGGTGGTATCCAAGAAGGACATTTTCCGTTATTTAGGTTCAATGTTGCAAAAAGATGAGAATATTGATGAGGATGTTAGTCATAGAATTAAAGCCAGATGGTTGAAGTGGCATCAAGCTTCTGGAGTCTTATGTGATAGTAGAATGCCTCAAAATCACGGGTAAATTCTATAGGACTGCAATTCGTCTTGCCATGCTTTATGGAGCAGAGTGTTGACCTACGAAAAGGCGACATGTTCAACAGTTACACATAGCCAAAATGCGTATGTTGTGATGGATGTGTGGCCACACGAGGAGAAATCGTGTCCGAAACGATGACATACGAGAGAGAACGAGAGAGATTAAGAGTGGCACCAGTTGAGGAGAAACTTGTGCAACATCGTTTGAGGTGGTTTGGACATATTCAACGAAAACCACAGGGGACTCCAGTTCGTAGCGGGATGGTAAGTCGATCAAACGGTGTGAAGAGAGGCAGAGGTAGACCAATCTTGACTTGAAAAGAGTCTGTGAAGAGAGATCTGAAGGATTGGAGGCTAGCAATTCACGTGCCTGAAACTTGATTGTCATTTGTTGCTCCTTTTTAGTCGTCTCTCGGGGTTTTATCTCTAACCTGCCCCAACTTGCTTGGGACTAAAGGCTTTGTTGTTGTTGTTGTTGATACTTGGTAGGATGAGTTCTATCTATCGCTGCAACAAACCAAATGTTTGATAAAAAAAATGGGTACAAAAAATCCACCTGGTAATAATTCCTTCACAACCTACTCTCCAGTCAAGATCCCTATATGATAATCTAGGGCACTTATACGAGCACTTGCCATGCAATAGTATTGGGTTGTAGCTTGTAAATGATGGCATGATCAGAGGATTGCACAAGGCTACCCTGGACAACTGCTTTAACAATAGCCATGCTTTATCCATTGCACACTAAAAAATCAATAGGATAACATATCAGAGCAGCTGCTAAGAGCCTAAGACTAATGTGCATCTCTTGATCCTACCACAAGTTATAACATAGGGCGGCAAACCACATAACAAATTTGATGCCAGCATGTCCAGAGCAAGGAAATGAGTTCTATCTACCGCTACAACCAATCAAATACTTGATCCAAACTGGTACATAATATTCTTTCATGACCTAATTCTATCTAGTAGGTATTGCTTTAGGACAATTAAACATAAGCTTCGCTGCAGAAGTATGTTCAAGATGGGCAATTTATTTTCAGTGGCATTGGATTGTAACATGCTACATAGAGGAAAATGTACCTTCCATAGCCGTACAGCCACAAGGGCGCGAGTGTCCAGCAACAGAATACGCCCAAGAGAATCAGTTATGGCAGCCAATGTACCACTTGGAGAAAGTGTAAGCCGTTCTCCCTTCCTTGGCGAATCTTTTAAGCAAGTGAGAGGTGATGCTGCAGCATCAAGAACCATGAGGAACAGATCCAGTTTTCATGAAAGATAATGAATATTTAACTATTAACCATTACTTTTTGCGAAGGATTGAGGCTTCGGCCGTGACTTCTTAGGTGGTGATGATTCACTCCGCCACAGAATTTTGGACAAAGATGATATGGTTGAAAATGTTGCTGAGACACCTTTGGATAGAATTGCTCCAACAAGTGATCTGCTTCTATCTTCTGATAATCTACAGAGCACCCAGATGTTAAGAGAAGTAACAGTGCGACATCACTCACATTTTTTTGTTAACAATTAGGAAAGGTGGGTGTTACATTGGATTGATTGCAATTCAAATATTAATATAAACTAACAAAAAAGTTCCAACAACAATATAATTTGAACTGGAAGAAAATAATACATTAACTATAATGTCAATACAGGGTACAGGCTCAACCAAGTCCAGGGCAAACCAAAAATACATGAAACTTGGGAAGGAACAACTGACACATGATGACATGATGCATGCATACGGCAAATCTAGCTGCATTAGAACCTCAATTTCCAAGCCAGCATAGTGGAACTCACCTATATGCTGAAACAACAGCATCCTCTCCAACTGTGATGGCACAGTAGTGACGTTGACTTGACTGCCCAGCAATATAAAAGTAGCTGAATTCAATATGACCGTAGCTTCAGAAAATATTCATGATATGTGATTTCTTGAATTAAAATAATAAGGAAACTAGAAGTATCACAAGGCAATATGGTTTTCTATAACAAGAACATGTAATAACAATAGAATAATGATGAGCAACTCGAGTCACCTGAAGTTCTAACAAGGGTGGTGGCATCAAACCAACAATCGCAGCATCAGCACACGAACTGAACTTGCTTATATTCCAAATCTGAAAGGGTATCTTTCCAAAGACACCCTCATCATCAGCATCATCTGCTTCAAATTTATCTTTCCAACGCCGTGACTTTACATCTTGAAATGACTTTTGAAGCATGTTCTGAAAGCAACCAAGAGATGAATCATAATTATGAACATGCACAGAAAGCCTGATTAAAATGCTGGATACTGAAAGTGAACATGTATTTATTATAGGAAGATAAAGGATAAATTCACACAGACCTGAAGGTCAGCACCATCGAATCGTCCAATAACACTAGGAAAAACTACAGAAAGTTCATCTGAACCAGAATCTTCCCAAGCAGTCTCCTTCCTCTCACGAAAGTTGAGTTTCAGTATCTTTGTGGGATACACACTCTGAAATAAGCAAATTTGCAAGGAGGGTAAGCATGAGAAGTATAAGAAATTATGTGGATGTCTGGTTTAATTAGAAGGCAACACGGTAACGTGTTCTATATTCTTGTTTTCCTGGCCAGTAACGTGATATGCTCCTAAAATAGTGTAGCCCGCAAACCTGTCTGATTAAAATCCTACTAACATCAAAGTGCATTCAAACTTCACGGTAACGAAGACAATTTGGAGTAAAAAATCCACCTTTGTCGTTTACACTGGTCCTGAACACAACATAATTCTAGAAACAGCAACAATCAATATCAAAATAGAGACGGATGGATGAATGGGTCGTATCGGAGATCTCAGACCTGCTTGTGCAGTAGATCGCCAGTGAGCGAGTAGAACAGGAGCCATCCAGCATCAGTACCCACCGCCACAGCCACCCCCTCCTCCCCCTCGGCGCCGTCCTCCCGTGCCAGGGAAACCCATTCCACGGCGGAGACCCGGCCCTCGTCGGGCCCCAGCGCGGGGTTCACCGTGACCCCGCTGCCGCCTCCTACGACCGGAACGATGATGAGCACGGGCCGCGCCGCGCTGGCCACGGCAAGGGCGCGCGCACGGGGCCCGAGCGAGGCGAGCACGGTAGGGTCGTCCAGCCACCCTTCCCGCTCGCCGGCGCCCACGGTGGCGAGGTCCGCCGAGGCGGACGCGAGGAGGGCCACCTCCGTCAGGTGGTGGCCCCGCGGCGCCATGGCAGGCGGAAGGTGATCCGAGATCCGCGAGAGAGCGCTGCGATGCGACCGCAGGAGGAACGGTCGCGTGAGGTCTTTCGCTTTGCACACTGCTTGCCCTGGTTCCCAAACTGCAGTTAATAAGAAAAAAATCGCATCTTTAAGACTCTAAAACCTCTTATGAACAAAGAAATTTTTTCTATTTCCCGTATTTTTTATGTAAAATTTCTGTAAGATTATTGTAAAAATCCCAAAGGAGGCTTAAACAATTCTTGTGTTTATAAAGAAAATTGACGCTATATGTATTTGGAGATGACAGGTCAATAAAATTCGAAAAGTTTTGCATTGTCTGGCCTTTTTCCAAAGAAATAGTAATGATAATTCACTGGGAGGCTTTACTTGTCCTTCTAGATTCTTCACCTTTTCAAATTAATTTGTAATTTTCATTTCCTAATGCATTTTTCACACATTTCTAGTATTAAAATGTTTCAAATAAAACAAATAATATTTTTATTATTTTTTAAAATAAGATGAATGGTCAATCACATTTATTTTGGGAGAGTACTAAAATGGCAAGTAAATTGGGATTGAGTAGTCCTTTTTTTAAAACACAATTACGTCCGTTTCAAAATAAGTGATGTTTTTAACTTTTTAAAACCATCGTTCGACAATGTCAAGCAAAAGTAAATTTAATAATGAATCATTCAAGAATATAATAAGTAAAATTTTACAATTTTTTGAATAAAATAAATAGTCAAAAATAGATGTTTAAAAATTTTAAAAGACGCTTATTTTGAGACGAAGAGAGTAGGATTGAGCAGTCTTTGAACTGCAGCAATAACCTTCGTGGCCAGTTACCCTTAAAGCACCGTTAAAAAAAAAGTTACCCTTAAAGCACCGTCAAGGAAATTGTGGCCCATTCCATATGATGGGCTTGGATTAGTTGAATAGGCCCAGAGACATCCCACGTAGCCTGAAAATGCAAACATGGATCATGTTTTTTTTTTTTTTGGCAAGAGGAAGAATTTATTTTTACTTTGGCGTATAAAACTACACACAATTCTCGAACCACAACGCTTTGTTAGCATTTCAGGATGAAAAACGTTCGTACAATTTCATCTCCATCGCAAAGTCTTCTACGTCATTTGATCTAGTTGGTGCCAAATATGACGAATAATTTCCCAATGGAGTAGTTGTGATAAAATCTGACGAGAAATCGAGTCTATTAGGTAAAGCTCACATTCAAAAATTATGACAACGACCCAAACAAGCTTGATCTTGTTTATAGTTTTCCTCCGTTCAATCTCCCATGTCCGGAACACAACTATTGTCGGCTCCTCATTTTCTTTCTCCATTTTACTCGTTTTCTTCTCATTACTTGTCTCTGTCCTAAAAGGAAAGTCAATTTATAGTTGTACACAAAATTAGGAAAAATTGAAAAAAAAAATGAAAGGGTACATGAAAAATGATGAGAAGTATATTAGAAAGAGAGAATGATACTTCCTCTATCTAATTATACCAGCATTCTTGAATCCTTGGGCAACACAAGAAAAAAAGTGAAAATTCAATGCCCACAAAGAGCGTGTTTTCCTGGAGGAAGAATGGGAGTTAGGACAGGGAGGAAGTGTTGCAGTACATGTTCAATGGATCCTACTGTCAATACTTTTAGACAACTATAGATTGATCAAGTGCTGATATTTTTAACAGTGAGTATTTTTTATACTCTCTCCAGTTTTAAATTATTGATCACTGTTGTTTTTAATATCAACTTTGATCATTTATTTTATTAAAAAAATATTTTAATGTGTAAAATTATTAACTGTAATTTAAATTTCATCAATGATAAAACAAATAATAATAAAATTTTACATATTTAAACAAATTTTTTAATAAAACAAATAAAACGAATGATCAAATTGATGTAAAAAACCAACTGTATCAATATTTTAAAACGAAAAGAGTATAATTTTTTAATTATAAAGTGACAATGTTCTTTTGAGAGTGAAAGACTAGCATCAACGCGTAAGCGTCACCCTTTCCTTTTCCGTCCGACAGAGGCTGCCGCAAGATTTGGTTCAGCGGTGAAATGTAAATGCAGAGCGACAAAAGGACATTCCGTCCCGTCATCCACCCACCAGGATTCCTGCGCCCGCACGCACTCCGAGGCATCCATCCTTCATGCACGCCCCCCAATCCAAGGGTATTTCCGTCAGAAGCTAAATTCCAACGGCCCAATTGCCACGGCCGTTTCGATCGCCCTCCTCTCGTCTTCTGCAGCGAAACAGCCCCAAGTCTCAAGTCTCAGGCGCAGCACGCGCTAATCTGGAGAGAGAAACCGCCGGGTCATTCATCTCTGTGGAGAGAGAGAAGACAGAGGACGGGGAGCATCTCGGCAGAGCACAGCTGCGCGCCCACTCCGCACTTCACTCATCTCGCCCACTCGAGCTGCGCCTTTTTATGGCGGCCTCTTTTGATCTTTTGCTCCGCGCTTTGCCCTGCTTTTGTTTTTCCTCTCCTTTGACGCATCACTAAAGCGGGCACACACCGGCAGCACTCCTCCCCTTTGCTTGTTCGCTTCCTCAACGTCGTCGACTCGTCGTCGTCGCAGCCGCTGAATTCCGCAGGCAGCGCTCCGCTGCGGCCCCCGCTACATTTGTCTCCCGTCTTTCGGTCCCAAGACTCGTTGCTGGATTGGCCCGTTTACCTGGCGCCGCATTTGCTCCTCCCGGTCTCGCAGCTCTGTTGCGCGCTCTCCGTCTTCCGTTGGCTTGGGGTATGTGTGTTTCTGCTCTCGTCTCTCTCGGTCCACGCAGACTGGCGTGGAGGTGGGGTGGTGCTCATCGCTCGCGATTATCCTGAGTCAGTTCATGGGTGAATCACGTAATTTTGAGTGATTCTTCTTCTTGTTTATGTTCAGATCGCTGCTAGAGGGCATCCGAGGTTTCAGTTCTTTTAACATTTGGGAGAAGTCTTCGCTGGATTCTTTGCTCCACGGAATTTCGATCTTTACAGCTGAATAAAATTTCCATCTATGCTGTAACAACTCGAGTCATCTTTGTGTGTCTGAGAGAGAAAAGAATAGGAGAATCCGTTGAAAATGGCCGAAGTGAAATCTGAGGAGATGGTCCATCATCCACCCATGGATCAGCTCCAGGGGTTTGAGTACTGCATCGACTCGAACCCATCCTGGGGTATGTGTCACACCACACTTATGTATAGTCGCTTCAGGTTGCAAATTCTGAATCTCTCTGTGTGCGTGTGTTGCAGGGGAAGCAATTGCTTTGGCTTTTCAGCATTACATACTGTCGCTGGGCACTGCTGTTATGATCCCCACATTGTTGGTTCCGATGATGGGTGGAAATGATGTGAGAGTCCCGTCCTTTCTTTCCTTATTTATCATGCCCACTTGTTTGTGTCCGCACAATATCTGAATTAAAGATAGATTCCACTATCATTCATATGAAAGAAATATTTTATTTCCATATCTGCCATAAGATTTGCATTGGTTGTTTTTGAAGGCACTTGATCATTCCTCTATTCTAACTACAAAAATGTTTTTTCCCTGTTTGTTTTTATCAACAAAGTATGACAAGGCCAGGGTGGTTCAAACACTGCTATTCGTGACCGGGATAAAGACCCTGCTGCAGACATTATTTGGTACACGCCTTCCTACAATCATGGGTGGCTCCTATGCTTATGTCGTCCCGATCCTCTCCATAATCCGAGACCCCTCGTTTGCACAAATAGCTGATGGCCATACTGTAAGTATGCTTTAATAGTTTGCTGCTTTTGTTTATCTGTCATAAAAAAAAGTTCATGGAAACTCCCTAGGATGATGTCATTATTAGGTCGTTGCAGCAGTGAAATTGTTTTGTACAATGTACACAAACTTTATCCTTTTGGTTTGTTTGCAGAGATTCCTTCTGACAATGAGAGCCATACAAGGAGCTTTGATAGTATCCTCAAGCATTCAGATAATTCTTGGGTATAGCCAGTTGTGGGCAATATGTTCTAGGTAAATTTAACTATCTCATTTCTTGCATTAGCTCATGGATTTATGATGTAATTATTTATTCATGTCCATAGCTGGTGCATAGATTATTTCTTTAGCGTAGTTATTAAGATCCGAAGAAGGGGAACCTTGTTGCAGCGGTAAAGCAGTTGCCTTTTGACATTGAGGTCATGGATTCAAGTCAGAAACAATTTTTTGTAGGAATGTAGGGAAAGACCGCATATAAAAGAGTGGTTGGACTCTTCTCCAAACCCTGTTCAAGTAGGAGCTATGTGCACTAGGATGCCTTTTTTTATAGCTATTAAAATCCGTGCAATTGCAGCTGAGGGATTTCTTTGGGATACTTTTTTGAACTTAGCATGACATGTTGACATATGTGACAGTGGGTCACATGGTCAAATTTGAATCATTATCTGTTGGTTTACTACAAACTTTTTTGGCTATCCGTTCGCTTTACGTGCGTGTCAGTTTGAATTCGGGCGTCACTTTAGGAAAAGTACAATATGCTAATATGCTAATCATAGGGACGGCAAAGAATAACCAAAAGTAATGTGCATGTCAGCTACCTTCAGATTGACGGCAGGAATAAGAACATAACATTTTAGTGTGCATATTGCAGATTTTTCAGCCCACTTGGGATGGTTCCACTGGTTGCACTGGTGGGGCTTGGCCTTTTCGAGAGAGGATTCCCTGTGGTAAACCTAATAGTCTCATTAATGTTACCCGTACAATAATCCAGTTTTGATACTGTGTAGCGATCATACTGAATCATGTTCTCCTTAATTAGTCTTATTTCTTTTCTTTGTGTTGTTAAAATATTCTGAGCTCTTTTCCTACCAGATCATTTATGGTAATTTCCTGACTGTGACATACTCCCTCCGTTCTTAAATTGATGTCGTCGTTGACTTCTAATATCAACTTTGATCTTTCATCTTATTCAAAAATTTAGTTCAAATGTGTAAAATTTTAAGTTGTGATTCAAATAATTCTAATAATAAAACAAATTATAACGAAATATATGGTATTTATCAAAAAAATTTGAATAAGATGAATGGTCAAAGTTGGTATTGAAAGTCAACAGCACATCAATTTAAGACCGGAGGGAGTAGATGTTTAGCAGCAGTATAATAAGCAATATTTCCGAATTGTTACTACTCACGTTATGCTTGATAGAATTTTCCAAAATTTGGAAAATTAAATTATTTTAAGGGTGGGTTTCATGCCACTGAAGAATCTTTTCTTTGTAACTTCGTATATTGATGGTGTCATTGTATTCAAATTAAAAAATTATATTAATTAGTCATCTATAGTCATCAGGATCTTCCTTCATTGTTAGAGCAGAACTGGTATTACTGTATGTTTCTTTACAGAATCATCGTCAGCTAACTGAAGACATCATTTATCAGGTTGGGAAATGCGTAGAGATTGGTCTTCCGATGCTTATTCTATTTGTCACGCTTTCCCAGTATCTGAAACATGTGCTTGTCCGGAATGTTCCTGTTTTGGAGAGATTCTCCCTGCTGATATGCATCGCTCTTGTCTGGGTATATGCCCACATCCTCACAGCAAGTGGTGCATACAAACATACAGCATTAGTTACCCAGGTCAATTGCCGGACAGACCGTGCCAATCTCATCTCTTCTGCACTATGGTTTGGAGACTGCCTTCTATATCTCTGATTCATTTGAACCTCTATGCTTTATGTTTTTTAAGTAAACTTTACACATTCTTCAGGATAAGTATTCCATTCCCGTTACAATGGGGCGCACCGACATTCAGTGCAGACCATGCATTCGGTATGATGGCTGCCGTGCTGGTTTCTTTAATTGAGGTTTGGCGACACATTTAACATAGCATTTTTTGTCAAAATGTTTCTTGGGAATTTGTTGGTTTTCCAACATGGTAGCACTTTTTCTGTACCCATATGGTTTGATGGGCAATACTCCTATTTGAGGTTGCAGACAACAGGAGCATTCAAGGCTGCTGCTCGTTTGGCAAGTGCAACGCCTCCACCGGCATATGTCCTGAGTAGAGGCATTGGATGGCAGGTTAGTGGTATTATCTTAATCTCCAAAGAACTATAATCATTTATAAAAAAAATCATGGGTGTTCACTAGAAAATAAGTTACAGGGAACATTTCTTTGATAACCAACATTGTTTATATATCAAGGAAGATGAATTTGCTTACTTCAACACTTCTTGTTGTTTCAAAAAAATGATATTCAGGGAATTGGGACCCTACTGGATGGGCTATTCGGTTCTGGGACTGGTTCTACCGTTTCTGTGTGAGTGCATCGCTGTACTAATAAAAACTCTTCGTTTTTTTTAATATATTTTTCTTATGTTCAAAGTCTGATGTTACGTGGAATATTTGCCTGGAATGCAGAGAGAATATTGGTCTTCTTGGATCAACAAGGGTTGGCAGCAGAAGAGTGATACAGATTTCTGCTGGTTTCATGATCTTCTTCTCTATGCTAGGTAAGATTTGTCCCTAGCTAGTAACACGAAGTTCCATTCTGTTTTTGGGGTTCTGAATATAACACGATTTCATAACTGTAGGAAAGTTTGGAGCACTTTTTGCCTCCATTCCTTTCACAATATTTGCCGCCGTCTACTGTGTTATGTTTGGAATTGTCGGTGAGCATTATATTTTAAAACATGATTTGCTAGCAATTTATTATACTTCACACACTGAATTAACATAACCAGGCATGCTCTTCTGTTGTGTCCGCAGCTGCTGTCGGACTCTCCTTTATGCAGTTCACAAACATGAACTCGATGCGCAACCTCTTCATCATCGGCGTCTCACTTTTCCTGGGTTTATCGATACCTGAGTACTTCTCTCGATATGTAACGAGTTCTCAGCAAGGCCCAGCGCACACAAAGGCTGGATGGGTATGCAATTTTCTATACTCTACATTTCACATCTAAAAGCAAAACAGTAACTAGTTCTTGCACAATTTTGTTATACATGAAGTTTGTGAATAACGTCTTGTTTTGTTGCATGCAGTTCAATGACTGCATCAACACAGTGTTCTCGTCCCCGCCCACGGTGGCCCTCTTCGTGGCAGTGATCCTGGACAACACGCTCGACGTCAGAGACGCGGCTAGGGATCGAGGAATGCCCTGGTGGGCACGGTTCAGGACGTTTCGGGGCGACAGCAGGAATGAAGAGTTTTACACCCTGCCGTTCAACCTCAATAGGTTCTTCCCGCCGACATGAGCCAAACTGCTGCCAAGTCAAGATACCAACCTGAACTTTCTGTATCTGAGGAAGCATAGTTTACTAGTAACATTCTGCTTCAATTTCGATAGAGTAGAAAGTTGAATTTGAATAAAGCAGAATCTAGTTCTGTCTAGTCGCCCGTGATTGTACATAACCGATTCATTTCTGTTGGCCCAAAATGACGGACTGGAATGTTGTATTCAGATATAATGTAACTTCAGAGATCTTATGAACAGTTGGCATGAGCCATAAGTTTTAGGTCTATATATTTAGGGGCTCACTGCTTTATTTCTGCCATTGAAGGAATTAGTTAGTGCTTCTTTATTCTGCTATCTGGAAAAGGATATGCTGAGACAGCAATTGAACGGCGCGACATATGGAAGATAGTGTGCTAGTTAGTGGCTCCCTTTTGATTGGAGTACTAATCAAATGGACTCTCTTGGATGAATAACATAAGGAAGGTATGCTCAGTCAACGAATTCTTTTAAAAGCAGGAAGGCTGTTCACCTGGGAAACACTCATAGGATGGATTGAAAACCTAGTCTGTCTAAATCCCAAGCCAATCTTATTCGTAGACCAAAAGGATGAAATACATGATATTTAAAGGCCAGTAACACCCTTTTTCCGTCTATCACCACTGGATTTGGCCTATAACAATTTGCTGTGAAGCCTTGTTTGACCGTTGGACCTACGACTCCACAAAGTGTAACCAGATATAGCAAGAGCTGCGGATCCAGAGGAAAGAACCATTGTTTAAATAATTATAAGCGCATCAACCACAAAACCGACCTTAGCTCAGTTGGTAGAGCGGAGGACTGTAGTTGTAAGCAGATAAATCCTTAGGTCGCTGGTTCGAATCCGGCAGGTCGGATTATAATTTTTTTTTTACATTTGCCTTCGAAATTATTTCCTATAACTATTTTTAATAACACGTATTTCCATTTGGGGTCCTTTAACCCCTATTGTATTATTTATGTGAACAAACAAAGTCATTCACGATTGGTGAACCAGACACCATACTTATCGCTGTAATTCAATACTTTGGAGGGTATTACTTGAATGAAAGGACCACACAGAAACCATTAAAAGTTTTATATGGTGGCAAATTCTGTAAATTCTGATTCTTCTCTGAAATGGCAACAATATTTATACTTCAATGTTCTAAAAGATTTAAATTGAATCTATAAAACCTTGTTTTATTCACGAACCGTAACGAGGCTAGATTCAAATTGGACATAACTGAAATACAGTAGCTATAACTGAGATCTAAATTTCCATGGTAGCTGGATGCAATCTTTTTACATATACAACAATCTGCCCGTGTACTGTACAAAAGTTTCAGTGATCACGAAAAATCCAGGGGAGATGGCTGAGATACTGCACAATTAATTCAAGGATCAAAACTATTACAGTTCCAATTCTAGATTACAGTTCCTGTGGATAAAAGTTCCATGGAAGCCATACGGTACTCTTTGTGGGAGTGTTATTTTAGCAACCGGGTCATCTTCAAATCTCTGGGCATCGATAATGTATACCTGAGCGTAGAAAACCAAAATCAGCTTCTTGCATCATCCTTATGGAATGGCTCTATATTAGTACGTGGCACAGTGAAGCTTGCCTGAGATGTCCTAGTTTTCTCGTTATGTACAAAAGAAATTATCCATCCTTCATCTTCACTTGAGCCACCAACTCTTGGTACAAATGCTGCTCCGGAGCAGAACATATTTTCACCGAGCCAATGGTACTGTGTATTAATCCGATCGGACCCTGATATCTGCTTTAGAACTTAGTCAATATGCTTTTTTAACCAAGCCAGAAATACGGTATCGTAAATAAGTTGTGGGACTAATCCACCAGTCAAAATCATTCATACCTCAATGTTGTTCCTCTTTTCGAAACAAAGTTTTGCAAAACCTCCATATTTTGGGTTTACTACAAGATTAGACAAAAAAACCAATTAATCTTGGTATAGCTGTTATATTGATTCCTTTGTCAGTTCCTATTTCAGCATAGGAAGTTCAGTTCCTTTTTCAGCAGTACCTTTCTCACAGTTGCCAGAAGAACTTGTCAATGAGTCCACCACTTGTGCAAAGGCATGACTATGTTTCATGCCTGTGTACTGGTTATTGATCATTGGGAACTCCAAGGAAAAATCTGTTCCAGTTAAATACTCCCCTGAGACAGCTTTTGTTTTCAAGTTTAGTCTCCATTCGTATGAGCGAGAGAAATATTCCCTAGCAATTCCTGGTTTTGTTGACTTCTCAACTTCTGTGTGCTTAGAGCACTCAGAGCCATTGTTGTTCGGTGCAATACCTGGTATTATGGAGTCTACTGAACGAAGACCCCTTACCACTACCTAAGTCAACAAACAAGAATAAAATTTGAAATGCATATTATTGTAGACGGCAATTATAAAATAGATATTAATAAATAGGTGTTTGATCAGCTAACCAATTGTTGCATTGTTATACCTCATCACCCTCTTCAAAACAGTTGATAAGATGGAACATGCAGAATGGTTCAACGTTAAACCAGATGACGGACTCTGCATCACCAAAGCGGGGCATAACCCCTATTCTTGCGTAACTTTCCTTCTCAAACTCAATCAACCTGTGTCGCTAGGGTTTATGATTATGGTTTGCACATTAATAAATCCAGACGTTCTTTAAAGGGAAAATTTCTGTTTGTTAGTATTACTTACTGACCACCTCTGATGAGCCTACTGATGTCAATAGTAAGTGGTAAATCTATGATAATGTTGTACCTGTACAAACAGAGTAAAAAATTCATTATTGAATTGTTTGTGTACTAAAGTTCTACAATTCTGTTCTAGCATAAAAAATCAATAACCCAAATTTTTTAGGCATTTGTGCTGTCCCTTTCAATTAATACAAATTATGGGGATAAAACAACGTACTTTAGAGTAACTCCGATATCATGACAAAGTGTACATCTATCAAGCTTGAGGTCAACTCTGTGCCTTAGTTTGGCTCCATCAGCTGCAGCAAAATAAATCTTGAATTGGAGTCTTCGATGTCATCTCAACCTTGACATAAAGATAATGATATAAAACTTTAAAAACATGTGAAACATAATACCTGAGACAACTCCAACTACTAGGAATGGCCTCACCGCATCTGCACCAAAGATAACAAGCTCCCCTGATCCAGGAGCTACCTAAGTTCAATGAATCACAAACGAATTAGCTTAGTTGTCTGACCACGTATACATGGATAAATATTCATTTTTGAAACTGGTGTATAGGGCCTTAAAAGACGCCAGTGACAAAGTTCAGTGTATTTTGCGGCTCATTTTTGAATCAGTGACCTTGTGCTTTCGTTATAAGTCGCTGTCTTACTTCTTGTTTAGATCAATATGATAACCAACATGCTACACAGAATAATATGGTTGCAAGAGTCTGCATGAAATATGATTTGTTGAATATTGCCCTCAGTGACAGATAAGTCACTGTCTTAAGATAAATTGTAATACATGGTGCACCTACTGCGTATAAATCTCCAATATCAGTATTTCTATTTTACTAAATAAGTGTGCCATCAGTATGTTATAGACATCAATCATTATCAGTGTATATAATTTTGCTCCTGTAGGTAAAGAAGCAGCTGCACGTACCTTCGGATGCGCTGTGAAAGGCCGATCCCATTCCCCACCGATGTCCCAGGCACTGCCGGTGCCGAGGCTCTGTATGCAGATCTCCTGGGGAATATGGTTCTCCGCGATGGCATAAACCTTGCCGGCATGCTCAAACACGTTTGTGTTGCTGATGTCCTTGTTAACCTTGCCGAATCTGAGCTGCAGGCTTGCTCATTTCAGAACGTCAGGTAAAACAGAAACTGTGAAAACTTACTCAGTTCAGAACGACAAACTAAGTGCGTGTTCCTTACATAGTTGAGAATGTAAGCGGCGATGATGGCCGCAGAATGGCCCTCGATGGCGGGGAGGAAGCAGGGTCTCTGTCGATCTCTTTCGACTTCAAACGTCTCTGATCGCACGTAGCGGTTGGCGTAGGAGACGGACCAGGTGCTCGCTGGAATGGTGCTCTTGGTGAAGGTGAGCGCGTGGAGCATGCCCTCGCCTTCGACCCAGACCTCGCTGGACTGTCCGAACACCGAGGATGTGGAGTGGAGGGCGCCGAAGAGCGGGTTGGAACCTGCGTCATGTCGGAATTGTTGTTTCACATTCAGCTCACTACGGTTCAGTAACATGGGAACTACTAACAAGGCGATCGACTGAAGCCATCACCGTTTCTGATGTACACCCCCTCCGGGAAATCTTCAGGTATATTTCCTTCGATCTGATCGACGTGGATTGTTGCACTGATCTCGTTGACAACGGGTGCGAAATTGCTCTGCAAACATGCCGGAACTCACCGTTATTACCGTCAGAGTACACAGTATTATTTCCAAAGAAAAAAATAAGCGGCTATAGCTTCCGTTATAACCCAATTTTTGACGATTAAACTATTTGTCTTCGCAGTACAATTTAATTGCTATAGCCCACTATATCTCACTATAGCTCTCGTTATTAGCTGTCCGCTAAATGTTTTAGCCCGCTATTTTTTTAATGGATTATTTCAGAGTTTCGTTGCAATGTAATGTTTCAGTACCTCGGACGGAAGCAGGGCTTTGTCGGTAAACTTGAAGGTGGAGTCGACCAGCGCGTCCAGAAATCTCCGCGGCGCGTTCTTCACGGCCTGCGAGGCTTCCTCCATTTTCAAGGACAGATTGCCCAAAAGCTCTTCGATCAAAGGTTTCTAAGAAGATGCAAATGGTGAGCACGCCCAGCAAAAAATGCAGAAATACTGCACTATCTTGCATAAACTCTGCCAGAAAGGATTAGGAAGGGCAATGGTTGAGAGAAGGGAAACACAAACCTTGGCCCTGGAGCTTACGGCCGACGAAGTTCTCGCGCAGGCGGAGACGGCGGAGGCTCCAGCTCTGCAGGCGCGAGGCGACCACCCGGCGGCGGGACGAAACGGCGCCGCCGGCGTCTTCAACTGCATCGTCGATCGTCTCCACAACTGAACCCGATCTTCATTCGACAGCTGTAGGCGACGATCTCAGTTGTCGTGTCGACGCTGATTTATAGACAGCACTAGCGAATAGTACTACGTCGTCTCTCGTTGGAATATCCCGGGAGCTCGAGTCCACCTTGTTGCATCGCCGCGCGGTTTGGCCGCACTAGGCAGCAAGTGGCCAACGGGTAGGCGTGGCACTGACAGCTGAATGATAATAACTATGTGACCCGTTGTCGTCAGGATTCAGATTAAAAAATTGGCTTCGGAGTTCGTCGAGACGCTAGCTCGATCTCTGAGTGGTTAGTTGCCGCTAGATCGTGACGTTCGTTTTGGATCAACATTGTGGATCCGTTTCGTGTAAAGTTTCCTGAAAAGATAGTGGATTTGAAGCCGATAGCTTTGAGAACGTCTACGACAGCCAGACAGACCGATGGACGTAGGGGCTGATAAATGGGCTCGGCCCACGGCACTTTCACAAACTAAATCGATCATTATTGCATTTCAGTTTCAATGAATACTCCCTTAGCTCCATCTAAGAATATATTATCTTTGTTTCTAAATTGTTATTCCTACTACATTTGTACCTAAATTCTTGTCTCCTTTGACTTTCAGGTTTCATGTTTGACTCTCCATCTTATTCAATTTTTTTTTATAAATGTATCATTTATTAAAACATCATCTTTCTTTTACCCATTTTCAAATCTACTTGTACACAGTGCCATTTAATTTGTTATCCTAGACAGTGAGGGAAATGGCATAAACATCATCCTTTTGATGACTACGGGGGTCGATCAGTAAGTATTATTCTTTGAAAAAGGGGGGAAAAACATGCATCGATCCTAGAAGTTTCGCGGCTCACGCGCGTGGTTCACGCTGTTCTTGGATTAGTGCCTCGTGTGTCTTTGTGACGTTGTGCGCTGGAGCTCGACGGCGATGGCATCTCGATCGGCGGCCTCTGATCCTCTTCACGGACCGGCGCGCCGCGTTTGTCCGCGCTCGGGGGGAGGGTGGTACTGGCCGGGAAGGTAAACCTGCCGAGCGTTTTAGCTGGAAACTGGGTTTAGCAGGAAAAGCTAGTATTAACAAATCACGGACCTCGTGGTTTAATTAGCTGGAAAGCTAGTTTCACCTGCACGGTGCTCCTTGTGCTGCGGACGTGAAGTGCATAGATACATGGATTTTAAACAGGTACGGTTGCCATATTTTGACCAACTTGTTTCTTGATCGATCGTTCTGATGAGATTGGGGTTATGGTGCTTTAAAACTGAAAAGAAACTATAACTGGTATAGCATTCTTCTTACAGCCATGCAAGGGGCATCTTTCCATCTCTTAATAACATGATTAAAATTGTTGTATGCTAGATACATACAACAAAGCTCTCAAGGGTGTGCACTGTTTGGACTAGAAGGGAACTAAGCTAAATCTCTAGTACTACGTACATGTAAAGTAGTACCTCTCTCTTTGTTAGGATCGATTAGTTATATGTCATTGCAATTTTTTAAGTTTGAAAATATGTCATCGTCATGTCTTCACAACCTAACGAAACGTGAACTTAGATGACATATCTCAAATTTCAACTGAATAACATCTCTGGTTCATTCTTAAGTTACATTTCTTATCCTACAATTTAAAACAAAACAAGTACGGAGTACTAGCATACTACATCATCATTCTACGTAAAGTATCATCTTAGCAATCCTCGTCAAATCATGCATAGTAATGACAGGATATTGAGTGGTTTAATGAATATGTACTGCTGAGATTACGACTTGTTTGAATAGAAATACAGTAAACTAACTGTGATGGACATCGCTTGCTCGATCCAGTTGGCTACATGAAGTTTTTTGCGCTATATTACTTAGGCCACCTTTGAGATGCATGAATTCATATAAACCGCACATAAATTTTAGAAGAATCAATTCAATTTCATAAAAAACATAATAATAATAAAAAATCCGTATTCAATAAGTGGCCTAATTAAATAAGGGTTGTTACAACACAGTGACATGCCTCAAATCTAAGCTCGATTTTGTTGACTGAGCCTGGACAAATAATATGGAATGTAGCATGTTCACATCTGGACCGCGCTGACTCTGTGACCCATCTACCGGAACGGATAGGATATGAGATGCGATCAACGAACGAGCGCAGTAACCACCAGCCCATATCATATCCGCAGCAGCTCACCGTCGGCTGATACTGTTCCAAAAAAAAAACCAAAATTTTAAAAATTTAATCTCCATATCATGTTTATTAGGTTATTTCCCTCATTTCCTTACCCAACATCCACCCAAACGATCAATCAGTTGTGGGGTGGGGGGCAGGACGATTTCATCTCAGTCGAGGATGACATGCGGTTTGGGATATAGAGGTTTCCATCTGTCCGAGGAGAGGGGATCGGATCACACACCGCTGGCGTCAGGTAGGGCGTTGCCCCTTTGCTCGGTCCGCCTCCGCGCCTGGCTCGCTCGGCGACGGGCGTCCATAGAACCCCACCCGCCGCAACGGCCTCCTCTCCCCTGCTATCTTCGCTCTCCTCTGGCTGCCGACCTGTTGCCGTTCCTTGTTTATTAATCGCCGCGGCCTTGAACGCTGCACGCAGCACGCATTCCTGTCCTGCGGCGACCAGCCAGCCAGTCCGTCCAAGAACGCGGAGGTATTTTTCTTCTCCGGCCATCGCTCTCCGTCTGAAAACTATCTTGCCATGTTGCCCATCCTTGACTCCATGGTGTTGAGTTGACTCGTGCGCTCCATCACCCATCCCTCTCTCCCTCTCGCCCTCCCGCCTTCTTGCTCACCGTCGTCTTCCTCTCCCCTGTAACCCTGTTGCTTTCAGGAAAGTGAGGCCGAGCTGAAAAGGAAGTAGGAGGTCTGCGAAGCGGCAGACGGCTTCCTCCGTTCTCCGGCGCGTTAAGGAGACGAGCGCAGGAGGAGGATCCAGTGAGTGAGAGATGGCGGGCGGATTCGCCGGCGGCACGGCCGGCGCCGGCCGGGCCGAGTTCTACGAGGGCAAGATCACCGGCTACTTCATCCTCGCCTGCGTCGTCGGGTCCTTCGGCGGCTCGCTCTTCGGATACGACCTCGGAGTGTCCAGTGAGTGTCTTCTCTTCTTGTCGTGACTGTTCTATTCTGTTCTGTCGCCATTTTCGAATTCGTTCGCCTGACTGGTCATGAATTTTCTTCATGGGAATATTCCGATCCGAATTTCATGGACGGTCTCAATCGAAGTGCTGTCATCGTGGTGGTTGCTGTGCTGTCTTGGTGGAATCAAGAATTATACTAGTGCTACGCTTTAGCTCATTTATTTGACAGCCAAATTCAGAGTGATATTGAACGTAAAACCTTACTGTTATAGTCGTCGCAATAGCTGTCCTCTGTTTTGGGTACAAGTATCCTCTGTTTCTCATGGAGCGCAGCTCATCCGCATCACATTTCCGTTAATGGTAGCACGAAAATTAGAAAAGTTTTTGCGTTTAATTAGAAATTTTTCCTTTTGTTATGGGCCTTACCTGAAACATTTCTGATGGCATACAAGATGCTAGCGAAAAAGGTTGATTTTGATTTTTTTTTTCTCGATGAACAACCAAAAAAAAAAAAAAAAAAAGAAGGAAAGCTCATGAACGAAAGATTGATGTTCTTCTGCAATGGCAGGCGGCGTGACGTCGATGGATGACTTCCTGAAGAAGTTCTTCCCGGACGTGTACGCGCGGAAGCACGCGCACCTCCACGAGACGGACTACTGCAAGTACGACAACCAGCTGCTGACGCTCTTCACCTCGTCGCTCTACTTCGCGGGGCTGGTCTCCACCTTCGGCGCGTCCTACGTGACCAAGCGCCGCGGCCGGCGCGCCAGCATCATGGTCGGCGCGGCCAGCTTCTTCCTCGGCGGCGCGATCAACGCCGCGGCGATGAACGTGGCCATGCTCATCGTCGGCCGCGTGCTGCTCGGCGCGGGAATCGGGTTCGGGAACCAGGCCGTCCCGCTCTACCTCTCGGAGATCGCGCCGTACCGCATCCGCGGCGCCGTGAACCAGCTGTTCCAGCTGACCACCTGCCTCGGCATCCTCGTCGCCGACATCATCAACTACTTCACGGACCGGCTGCACCCGTGGGGCTGGCGGCTCTCGCTCGGGCTCGCCATGGGCCCCGCCACGGCCATCTTCGTCGGCGCGCTGTTCCTGCCGGAGACGCCCAACAGCCTCGTCGAGCGCGGCCGGCTGGAGGAGGCCCGGCGCGTGCTGGAGAAGGTGCGCGGGACGAACAAGGTGGACGCCGAGTTCGAGGACCTCAAGGAGGCCAGCGAGGCGGCGCGCGCTGTGAAGGGCACGTTCCGGAACCTGCTCGCCACGCGCAACCGCCCGCAGCTCATCATCGGCGCGCTCGGGATTCCGGCGTTCCAGCAGCTGTCCGGGATGAACTCCATCCTCTTCTACTCGCCGGTCATCTTCCAGAGCCTCGGGTTCGGCAACTCTGCCGCGCTCTACTCCTCCATCATCACTGGCTCCATGCTTGTCGTAGGCGCGCTCGTCTCCATGGTCACCGTCGACCGCCTCGGCCGTCGTTTCCTCTTCATCGAGGCCGGCATTCAGATGATCGCCTCCATGGTAGGTAACCCGGCATTCTGTTCGTTCTTAATCTTCTTCATGTCCTGGCAATGACACATGCAAATGCATGGCAACAGGTCGTGGTGGCGGCGATCCTGGCTCTCAAGTTCGGGCACGGCGAGGAGCTGACCAAGGGCGTGAGCACGGTGCTGGTGGTGGCCATCTGCCTCTTCGTCGTGTCGTACGGCTGGTCGTGGGGTCCGCTGGGGTGGCTGGTGCCCAGCGAGCTGTTCCCGCTGGAGATGCGGTCGGCGGGGCAGAGCGTGGTGGTGTGCGTCAACCTCTTCTGGACGGCGGCGGTGGCGCAGTGCTTCCTCGCCGCCATGTGCCACCTCCGGTGGGGCGTGTTCGTGCTCTTCGCCGCGCTCATCGTCGTCATGTCCATCTTCGTCGTCCTCCTGCTGCCGGAGACCAAGCAGGTGCCCATCGAGGAGATCTGGATGCTCTTCGACAAACACTGGTACTGGAAGCGCATCGTGCGGAAGGACCCCAAGTACCAGGGAAACCTCCACCTCCAGCACCTGGACATGCCTCCTGCTAATGCCGCTGGTGTCAAGCCCAGCTCAGATGTTTGATGAGAAAAAAAAAGCTTGCTAATGCTTTGCTCTTTGGGTGTGTTTCTGATGAAGATCAGAAGATGCATGGTGTCTTAATAATTGATGTGAGGTGGAATGGAACTACTATATATTTGATGCGAGGAAGAGTTTGGGGTTTGTTCATTGTTGATGCTTTAAATTGTTCATAGCTTCATGCTCTTAGGTTTCAAATTTTTCAGAGGAAGCTTGTCCCAGGGTGTCTTAATCTGCTCAGTCACTTGTTCGAGCTTGATACCGAATTTCTGCCTGTCTTAATCAACTTTCCTTCCTGAAAACATTTTGGTGCTATGCGTGTCAGTATTCTACCAATTCGATCTATTCGTCTGAAATCAGCAGTTGTATGTATCAAGTTATTTTGCCTTATCACAGTGGCAGTCCTTAGTCTCTATCTAACGTAGAGCTGACACTCAAGTCCAGCTAAAGATTTCTGATATACATTAGTATCTTATTGTCCGGACACTATTATGTATTACAAAAAAAGAGCTTGTAGTCCCTTTCACTGGTCAAACAATCAATTCTCAAACGAGCCATCGTTGATCTTTCCAAGTCAAATGCTCACATGGATGTCTCACTCTAGTCTCTGTGGTCAGCATGATGTTCAGTCAGAGCGGCTTACATATCTCTGAGTCCAGCAATTTTCAAACATTCATTTGCTTGTCGTGACAGAATTCTAAAACATCCGTACCCCATATTCACGCCGTTCTTTCGTACTACTAGTTTCGTTTATAACTAAGGTGTCAACGTCACTCTTGCGACGCATCGATGCTTGCTTGAAGAGAAGAAAAGATTTAAAAAACATGATCCACGTCCGTACTTCAACCATAATATCCAACTGGAGCTTATAGTTTATCCCCCTTTTCTTAAGTTGTTGTCGTCAAGACGATAATTTTAATTCATTTTTTAAACTAGAGATTGTTGTAAAAATGTCAATTTAAAAACAGAGTTGTTTACATGGGTACACATATTAATTTTCAGAGAATACAGATTCGCCTCGTTTTAGGAAGGAGTTCAAATTGGAAACCGTTGACCACAAAATCGGGTTCGGGATAGCACACCACGCGCACATTTGTGTGCGAAAACACTGACATTTCTTCAACGTCGGATTTGAGCAGCGTCTAGAAAACTCACCTCGGGAGGGACTCTATCGGAGAAGGATCTTAAGAAGGTTGATCCGGGCTAGGTCAGACTAGCCGGATCGTCTTCACACGTCCTCAGGACGGAAGAAGAACGGAATTAGGGTCGAGTAAGAGGATTAGAGTTTGAATACGTAAAAAACGTAAAGGCAAGTTTGTAGAGTCGATTGGGATGCCTCTCAATTGGTCTGAGGCCTCTTTTTATAGATGTAGAGTGGTCTTACCCCGAAAAGATTTGGATCCTACAACTTAGGAAGTAAATAACAACCATAACCGACATCATCGGATACTTCGGCACATTGCCAGATACTCTGGTCACCGAAAATTCCGGTACAATATCGGACAGCCCGTCGTGTAAAATCTAGAATCTGAAAGGGATTACCGAACAGTCCGGCAACCTGCCTGACACTCCGGTGGGCAACTAGCCCCACCCTGAGAAGGCTTGTCGGACTATCCGACAACATGCCGGACATTCCGGTGGGCAACTAGCCCCAACTCGAGAAGACTTGCCGGACCATCCGGCACCATACCAGACAGTCCAGTGGGTGAAAAGGCCCAAACCCGAGAAGACTTGCCGGAGACTCCGGCAGCGCTAATTTTTGGGTGTCAACACATGCCCCCCTGCTTTTTGGTGAAGCTCCTGCACCACAAAGCATTCTTAAGCACCAAAAACATCTAAGGGCGATGGTTCTTCGACTCATCGGCCATGTTACAAGTTTTTAGCAACGATATTCATTGTATCGGTTAATTCTCTTTCAAGCATTTTGCCATACACTCGGGTGATATTTTTTAAATACCGACTGTTAAGAGCTTTAGGCAACGGTACTCCGTGCAAGTTTTCTACCATATATGCATTTTCAACTATGACTCTCGTTATTTTATATGGTCCTTCCCAACTAGGAGACCACTTTCTGAACTTGTTGCTCTTTGAACCAATGGGCAGAATTGTTTTCCAAGCTATTCGCCCACCTGAAATGTCTTGATTTTCACCTTCTTATTTAAGCCCTAGCAACTCTTGCTTTGTATTTCTCAATCTCTTTTAAAGTATTTAATCGTTTATCGGTCACTTCATCTATATTATCTAACATTAACGCATTGTACTCATCGGTGGACAAATCATTTTGTTTAGCTAGTCTTAGAGCTCCTAGATTTATCTCGACGGGCAAAACGGCCTCTTATTCATACACAAGTTCTTAGGGTATTACTTTAGTCATCCCTTGCCTAGATATTCAATGAGCCCATAAAGCTTCCGATAAGACTTCATACCACCTCTTGAGGTGATCTTCTATCTTTTTTTCTTTATAAGTTTGATTAATGTTTTATTACTAGACTCAGTTTGACCATTTGCCTGAGTGTAATATGGAGAAAAATTGAGCAACTTAATTCCATAGGATTCGGCAAACTCACAAACATAACTCGATGTGAATGAAGTACCTTGATCTGTGGTTAAAGTTTGTGGTATGCCGAATATATAAATAATATAATTAGTAATGAACTCAATTACCTCTTTATGTGTCATGTTCTTGAGGGCAATTGCTTCGGTCCACTTGGTAAAGTAATCCGTTGCCACTAACACGAAGCGGGTGTCCTTTTGAGGATGGAGGATGTATTTGTCCCACAAAATCCAGTCCCCAACCACGGAATGGCCAAGGTTTGATGATGGGGTTCATTATAGCAGCAGGTGCTAAGTGAATATTCCCGAATCTTTGATACTCTTCACACCCTTTGTAGTAGCGGTAACAATCGGCACTGTCACACCCAGTTTTAAGGCTAAAACCAAGTGACCCTTTATGTGTGCTCATGAATCAAGTTTCACACATAAAGTGATATCATTAATGGTAAAACAGAACAATGTCACGAATAAAGAGAATTAAAACGATTACCGAATTGCAGCGGAAAAGAAAACCAAGCATAGCGCAGCTTCCACAGGCAGTCGACCGGAGAGATGCCAAACCTAAACTTCCACTCTTGTGTCTTCAACGTCCTCTTAAACTTTGCTTTCTACTGAGCAACATTGATAAATGCAAGGTTGAGTACGTGATGTACTCAGCAAGTGTGAGAAAAGATGACATGTGGTAACAAACAAGGCAAAGGCAACATATGGTTCTTTTGCATAAACGCACACAATAGAGACACACTTTCTATTAAGCACCTATTTACTAAGTGAAAGATATCGCACCTATAAACCAACATGCTTACAGCCTACCCGGCTGCAGCACCAACATCAGAACCAATCAGTCTCCCGCTGTGCTCACCAACTAAACTATACCAAAATCCCACTAATCATGTGAGGGTCCATGCAATGCTCGTGACCGTGAACACAGCTGTTATGACAGTTTTAACTCTGCAGAGGTTGTACACAATTCCCCACGAGAAGTGATTTCATCCTCTGTTTCAAGGTGGACTAAAGAATCTCTATTACGCCTGTGCTGGCCGAGCACTCGCACACTTCCTTTGGTGTGAGGGCCAAGAGATCACTTCAAGGCTTTTACATGGCTTCCATCAGCTTGTACGTGCCCACTAAGGTTTCACCCGTCGGACACTAACCGAAAATCCGAGAGGCCCCCTCTTGTGCCGAATGTTTCTCGAGAGTAATCCTTCCTTCCTCACACATCTCTCTCCAGGCGGATCCAGGCGTAACCCGCTTTCCCTGCTCCACCGTTTGGCACACACAGAACTGGTTTTCATCACTTACTACGCCAGGCCGAGCCCATTCTTGGCATCGTGGCTGTACGGAAACACATGGGTGGTCGCTCCACGAACCAGTCCTTAGATTTGGGAAGATAACTTATCAAGGGACAGTGCCGGTAACCCCGCACACAGTCCTACACTAACCATATCTCCCAAATCACTAATCTCCAAGTTACTATTAAATCACCCGTTAATCCTCGTGAAGCAAGTCTGACAATAGTTCAAGTTAATATCACTCATCTCGACAACAGCAAGCTAAGCATATAATCTGCTCAACAAAAAGGTAAACTAGGGCGACAAGGCAAAATAAGAAAACTAGTTGAATTCTTAATAGTAGGTGCGCATTTAATTTGACACAAGCATGCAATCTATAAGATAGAGATTTTATAAAATAGACACAAGATGGTCAAGGAAACTTGCCTTTGTAATTGTGTTGCTGCTCAATGATCTTGGAGTTCTGATTCTTGAAGTCCTCGCAAGCGGATCCGAAGCGTATTCGTCTAAGCGTGCAACAACCGACAACCAAACAATCAAGCAACCAAAACTAAGAATCATATGCAATATTAAAAGGTCATTATGGAGTGATAACAAGGTTGAGAGACTCACAAAGGATTATACTACAACAGAGAAACTTCAAGGTATTAGATGATAACAAGTGATGAACGGAGGCAACACATCTGGCTGCGCACAAACAGCATTGCAAAGACATGCGCGTTCCCGATGATTGACTGCAAGATTCAAGAAAGTGTTTGAACAGAAACATGTGAAATTTTCTAGAACACGATGGAGACATGATAGCTTGAACTAGATTTAACCTAAAAAGCATATCGATGAATTGGATCTGGTATTTGTTCTGCAGCGGTAGTCGATGAGGAAATCACGTTCCTGGTGGAACCGTGAGGAATCTTGGCAAATCCTTTGGGGGTTGAGAAGGGGGCTTTCTGGAACACAACATGGTATAAGAGTTTCATCAAGGGGATGGCCGAAATTGAGGAAAACAAAGAAGAGATTACCGATCCACACGCTGAACAGGTCTAGATCAGGGAGCAACAGTCATTGCAATGTAGATCTCAAAAGCTAGCGAACTCCAATGGTTATGATTTTTGGATATGTTGTAGAAGACATCAAGGTGCACCTGCTGAGAAAATTTGGTGCAATTTGGTTGGGTAGATCTCCGGGAATGTCGATCAAAATCAGAGCCAGGGTGGCTGGTCGCAATCTGCTGGGAAGAGAGAAATATGAGGGGGGGGGGTTGGAGGAGGACGTGGGGAGTTGAGGGGATGGTGGGGAATATAAAGAGAAAGAGATATTTTAGGAGTTTATTGAGTATTTGTTTTGTTATTGGAAACTCATGGATTAATTTGGGGCGTGAGATCTAGATCATGGATTGGATTGAAAGAAACACGTGGATTAAGCAGACCTTTGGATTTGAATCGGATGGATGAGGTTAATTGGGTGATGTGGCATAGATTTAGGCCTTTGATTTCATGGTTAATTGGGCGAGCTCGGTCCCCGGTGCTCCAGTGGCGGGTTCTCGACGGAAATAAGGAGAAATAGAGAGGACAAGGTGGGGATTCTGACCACGGGCTCGAGCGAGGTCGAGGACACAGGAGATGGGGGCGCGACGGCGACGTGCTGGTGGTGATCTTCGGCGGTGGCGAGGACGACGTCCAAGAACCGGCTGGGGGCGGAAATCGTCCGGGTAGAGGCGACGAGGAGCAGAGAAGGCCGGCACGAGGTCGGTGGTGGTCGGGGCGGTTCCAAGGGGCGGCGCGACAGGCGGCAAGGGTTTCAGGTTTTGTCGAGGAGAGAGAGGGCCGAGCGGCGCGGTTTTGTGGGGGATTTATAGGGGATATAGGTGCGGTCAACTCGAGGAAGTCGTGGCACGCGATTATGGGAGGAATCCCGCGGAGATTGGGGAAAAATTGGGGCGGCGCGCGCAGCTGTTGCGGAGGCGGTCGGAGGAAGGGGATGACAAGCGGGGCCGGGCTGTCGGTCAGAGTGAGGGAGGGAGAAGGGGGTAATGGATGGGCTTGGGTTGCGGTGGGCTAGGTGGGTCGCGAGGATTTTTTTTTATTCTTTTCTTTTTCTTATTTCCATTCCACTTCTTTTCTTATTCACTTTTAATTCTTTATTATTATTACAATTAGATTATTTGAAAATGAGAGGATTAATTTGAAATATTTTGGGATAAATGCATTTCACTTTTTTTGAACCATTTCAAACAAAAACATATTTTAAGACATCTGTTTCTAGAATCCAAAATTCGGAAAAACCTCTTTTCTTTCCTTTTGTTTATTTCATTGATTATAATTTATTTTATCCAATTATTTTATTTTGAAACAATAGAAGAATATATTTGAAAGTATTTGAGATAAATTAATTTCAAACATTCATTGAAACCTTTTCAAATAAAACAAAATTTTATAATAAAAATCATACTTTCAAGATATCTTTTCGAGAATTAAAATTGTGAGAAAGCACCCTCTTTTTTTTTAAAATCAAATAAAACTTGCTTCTAAATACCAAAAATCATTTTAGAAGATTATTTCCAAAATATTGAAATAATTTGAGAAAGATTCATTTTACTTCATTTGAAAGTTTCCAACTAGAATCAAAGTTCACAATAAAATTATGTTTTAAAGACATATTTTCAAAAATCAAATTTAGGGAAAACAACTCTTTATTATTTTTTTATCAAATAAGATTGGTTTTAAGATAAATACAAAATCATTTTATTAAAGTAAAATATTAGACAAAAACATATAAAACTTTATTTTCAAGGAAATTTTGAATACTTTTAAAATTGAGAACAAACCAATAATAATTAAAATTATTTAAATAATTAGAAATTTTACTTTATTTTGGTGAAGAAAAGTTCACATCCCAAAATTTGGAAATTTGGGGTGTGACAGGCAATCATAGTGAGCCAATAGAATCTAGCTCTTCTTAATAGCCACTTCATTTGAGGAGCCAATTGGTGCGTATCACAAATACCTTCATGAACCTCTCCCATAGGCACTTTGGCTTCTTCATCACCTAGGCACTTTAAAAGCAAATCATCTCCCGTTCAACGATACAAATGACCATCAACCAAAGTGTATTTGAAAGCCATGTGCCAAACTTTTCGTTCTACTTTTTGTGTTGGATCACGGATGTATGAAATTATGGGAGATCTACAATCTAACGATTTGGCAGTGTCATTATTTGCTTTACTAACAGCCAAATTTTCTAATTCTAGCACCTCGTGCATCGGTTTTGTAATAATAGAGAATTTTCCCTTTGCTAACATTGTAACCCGATGCTTGT
Organism: Zoysia matrella; assembly: GCA_001602295.1. Taxonomy (NCBI): domain Eukaryota; kingdom Viridiplantae; phylum Streptophyta; class Magnoliopsida; order Poales; family Poaceae; genus Zoysia; species Zoysia matrella. Next base: position 96,901 of record BCLG01000122.1, read on the forward strand.
TGTGCTAAATCATTGGCTCTACTATTTTCTAGCCTAGAAACATGATATATGTGAAATTCATCCATCCTTCTAATAATGTCTAAGCATTTGTCTAAGATAGCATTCAATGATCCGTCTAAGCACCGAAAATTTCCAGAAATTTGTTGCACTACTAATAACGAATCACTGAAAGCCTCTACATGTTTAACCCCATGGATTCTAACATCTCTAAACCGAACAACAGTACTTCGTATTTGACGTGATTGTTAGTGCAATCATATCTTAATCGGTTTGAGAATTCAAAGTGTGCATCATGAGGAGAAACTAAAACTACACTAACACCTTGACCCTCTTTACAAACCGATCTATCAAAATACAACTTCCAAGGGGTGAAAGTAACATAAGTAACATCTAGATCATGCTCTAAATCAATTTGATGTTCAACAATAAAATTAGCAACAATCTAGCCTTTCATGGATTTTAATGATTCAAAAGCCAAATCATATTCAATTAAAGCATATGCCCATTTAACGAGTCTACCACTAGATATCGGTCTATGCAACATATGTTTGATAACATCGGTTTGACAAGCAACTATACAAGTATTAGATAACAAGTAATGTCTCAACTTAGTGCAAACATAATACAAGGAAAAACAAGAAAAACAGAGTTTTTCGATAGAAGCGTACCTTGTTTCTGCATCCACCAACCGTCGGCTCACGTATGTGATCACATACTCCTTTCCTTCGGTTATTCTGTTAAAACAGCCCCAATTACATCATCTTCGGCCGCTACATATAGGCGAAAAGGAGCTCCTCTCCTAGGCACCCTAAGAACCGAAGGTGATGACAGTATTTTTTGATCTTCTCAAAGGCTTCTTGCTGTTTTGCCCCCAAGTAAATTCGGTCTCATTTTTCAACCGCAGAATAGGAGCGAATGCATTAATCTTTCCTGATATGTTAGATATAAACCTCCTTTAGTAGTTTACTTTTCTTAAGACTTTCTGCACATCCCTCTTGCATGTAGGTTCTTGCACTTTTTGTATAGCTTCTATTTTCTTAGGATCTATTTCTATATCATTCTCATGAATAATAAAACATAAGAACTTCTCCGCCGATACACCAAAAGCGCATTTAAGAGGATTCATTTTCAGACCAAATCGGTGCATACGCTCCAAAGCAAGACGTAAATCGGCTAAGGCCTCCTTTGGATTGAAGGAAATTTTTCCTATTCCTGCGTTTTTCCTGTGAAATTGAACTGATTCCTGTGAAATTCCTGCACAATTTCTATGAAAATCCTGCATTTCAAAGGAGCCCTAAGTGTGGATCCAAAGCGGCCGATTTAATCACCACATCATCAATATAAACTTCTATGATGACACCAAGCAAATCATGAAAGATAAAATTCATAACCTTTTCATAAGTGGCGCCCGCATTTTTCAACCCAAAAGTCATAACTACCCATTCAAATAAACTGACAAACCCGAAACATCTAAATGCAGTCTTAGACATATCATCTTCAGCCATAAAAATTTGATTATAACCCGCATTACCGTCAAGAAAACTAATCATTTTATGGCCCGAAGCATCATTAATTAGCATGTCGGCTATAGGCATGGGATACTCATCTTTAGGAGTGGCCCTATTCAAAATTTTGAAATCAATGCAAACTCTTATTTTGCCGATGTTCTTCTTTTCCACCGTAACGATGTTGGATATCCACTCCGCATACCTGCAAGGTTTTATAAAATTCGCATCAAGTAACAGGTTTACCTCTTCTTTAATCCGATCATACATATTCAGATTAAACCTTCTCATCGGTTGCTTAAAAGGCCTAAAACTAGATTTGATAAGGAGCCGATGTTCTACAAGGCCATGGTTCAATCCCAGCATCTCATTGTAAGACCATGTGAAGCAATCTATATATTCTTTCAAAAGCTCGATTAACTTTTCCTTATAATCGGCTTTTAGATTTTTGTTCACAAATGTCGGCCTTGGTTTCTCATCGTTACCAAGATTCACCTCTTCAAGAGGATCGACCGATGTAAAGCCCTGTCCTAGTTTATCCATGTCTTCTATTTCTTCTATAGTCTCGCACATATCATTCACATTAGCCCGATGGTGTTCAACCCTTCTTTGCAACTAATCTAGATTAGACTCCATTGCATTCACATAATATGATTGAGCCGATTTTCCATCGGCTTTACATTGGCAGGTACAAATCTATCTTTAGTAACACTAAGAAAATCATAATCCGTCAAATCTTAACCCGTTAAACACTTGACATTATTATGTGGCAACAAAGATGAATCGGCCATAGCAATGCAAGTCGATACATCTGCATGTACCATCTCTACATCATCATCATCAAGCCATTGTATCAAAAATTGGTGCAAAGTAGAAGATACACATTTATTAGCATGTATCCAATCACGCCCTAAAATCAAACTATAGCTCCCTCGAACATTAGCAACAAAGAAAGTGGTAGCCATAGTCTTACTTTCAACGGTGAGCTCGACATAAGCGACCCCTTTTGCTTCAATAGGATCTTTTTCTCTCACACCGTTCAAAGTCATGTTGGTTTGGATGAGTTTCTCATGTTGGTCTAGATGAGTTCCTCATCGGCTTTGCCTAGCTTCTTAAATAATGAATATGGCATTAGATTAACAATGATGCCTCCATCTACGAGCATATGAGAAATCGGTGTACCATCAATATGCCCCTTTATGTAAAGTGGCTTCAAATGGTTGTCCTATTCTTTAGGTTTCTCAAAGATAGCATTTTTAGGACCAAAGTCAAATTGAGCCATAACTTCTTCTTCTACTAAAGAATAGTCAGAAAGAGACAAGCAAATAGTGTTAACATCTATACCTTCCCGAGGCGGTGTTGGCTCGTAGTCTAGAAGATCATCATCATCAAACTCGGACATGTCGATGTCCCTAGCAGACGTGGGCGTGGTGAATTCCTTCACGGACACGGCATCGACTTGGATCGGTGTTTTAGCCGATGTGGCCGACTCTTCCAATGATGGTGAATTTGGAAGTTCGGGCTTTTTCACACTACATTGTTTATCTTGAGGGAGCATTGGCTTGACTTCGTTGAATACTTTGTCCCTCTCTTTTTCAGCTTCTTGCTCCTGCATCTCACGTAAGCGTAGTCGCTGTAGCTTTCTCTTTTGAGTTCGTGTCAAGCCAGAAGGACACCACCTCGGCTGTGTGTATTTGGAAAAGGATCTACTGCTACTAGCTTCGTGATCATGAGAAGCTTTATCAACCGGATCATTCATCGTGATCGGTCCATTGAAGACTTCACCAATCTTAACATCGGTTGTGTTGATTTTCACAACACCTCTGGATGCATTTTTTCTGATTTACAGAAGTTTGAGGAGTATATTCATTACCTTGCTTGACGCGCCATTCTTGTCTTGGAGCGGTTGCAAAGACACATTTGTTTGTATTGATCGGCGGAGGTTTGGGTCAATCATTAGTATATTCGGAGAGCCTTGTGAAGGCATTCCCTTTGGGTGCGCCTGACCCCGGATGAAATGGAGGGTGTTGCATTGGTGGAATAGGCATCCACGGTCCCATATGTGGATTCCACATCGGAACCGGAGGATACGGTATAGGAACATACCATTGGGAGGCAAACCGAACATAGGTGGAGGAGGAATAGGCATAGCCATGTTCGGTCTTGCCTCTTTTCTTGGAAGCTCATCACCATGAGAAGATCTGGGTCGCTTAACTGACCGATTCTCTGAATCGGTCTTTTGGTACTTGTATTTTTTTATTAGGTGGTTAAGGGTACCTCTGAAAGTTGTCTTCCTTTCCTTGACCTTCCTCTCATTCACTTTTCACTTGTCCACTTCGGGATTCTTTGGTTTGATCATCTTGAGCTGTGGAGTTTGCCCCCCGGATCCCGAGCCTTTTATAGTAACTTTGATGGACTTGTTACCAACGAGAGATTTCTCTAGCACCACTTTCCTAGAAGTGACCATGGCACTTGAAGAAGTGGGTCTTTCTTCTCCAACAATGACATTCTTCCCTTTTGTTGTATCGGTTTGATGTGGCCGAATCAACACCTTAGGGTTGAGATCCAAAGTATTCATCGGGAACGGGTGTTTATCTATTTGCATCTCTTTGAGACTCAATCGTCTTTTATTAATGGCTGATTGGACTGTCGACGAAAAACATTGCAATTATTAGTAGCATGAGAATATGAATTGTGCCACTTACAATATGCTCTACGCTTTACTTCATCCACCGATGGCAATGTATAAAACAACTTAATGTACCCACCTTTATATAGCTCATCAAATATTCTATCACATTTGGTTACATCAAAGGTGTATTTCACATCATACTTCCGATTCTTATGAACCGGTTTGAGCGCGTCACATGCTAAAGATTTACTCTTAGATGGCCAACTAAATTCAGCAGCAAGTATATCATTAGACTCATCATCGGTACTATCCGAATCATATTCAACAACATGAACATTGTGCCAAATTTTATTATCATATTTTGACTCTTTGCTTCAGCTCTCTTGTGCCGAAGCTTTTTGTTGGAGTTGTGTGAGAGTAATAAAGTCACAACCCTCCAACTTTTCTTTAAGATGAGACCGTAAACCATTAAAAGCTAAATCGGTCAAATCTTTTTTAGAAATTGTCACATTAAAGCAACGGTTCTTTATGTCTCTAAATCGTCGAATGAAACTAGCAACCGTCTCATCTTTCCTCTGTCTAGCCGATGTTAAATGTGATAATTTTAATTCATTATCTCCGGAGTAAAAGTGGTCGTAAAATTTGCGTTCCAAGAATTCCCATATGCAAATAGAATCCGGAGGCAAATATGAAAACCACAAAAATGTTGTTTCGGTTAATGACAAAGAGAAAAGCCTAATTTTTAGAGCATCAACGTTATTAGCTTCTCATAGTTGAGCGGTGTATTGAAGTTGTCTTATTGTCTTCACCGCTAAATTTTACAAAATCGGGGACGCGCCAACCATTAGGGTAGGGAACCGAATCAAAGATCGAAAGTTATGGTTTTTTATATATTCGGTCTCTACCTTTCAAATCAACTCCTAGAGTGTCTCGAAATTGTTTAGTCAAATCTTTCTTAAAATTTGCGAGATGCTCTTCTACGGTCGTGGTGGGGTTTCTATGAATGCTTGCCTGTGTGCTACCTCCTGCCAAATTAAACTTTTCAGTCCCTGTACCGCATGGTGGAATATGTGGTGTACTATACGCAGCGGTACGATATGGAGGAACAAAATTGGCCAATTCATTCAATCGGTTAGTAACCGGATTGGGGATGCAATCAATTGGTTATACATTAGTAGGAGGCACTACTAGAGCATTAGTTTGCCCACCGGCTTGAAAACCCGATTGCCCACTAAATGAATTCAACGGCATAACATACCATGGTTTTTCAATATTAGACACACTAGGCGCCGATGGGTTAACCTGAGGCTTCTGTACTTATGTAGCATGATTGACAATACCAAGATCTTTCAACAACTTTGCTAGGATTTCTTGAATCATATATTGCATCTCATCTTTTAAAACCTTTTGATTATGAGCGGACCAAGATGAAAGATCTTCAAAAGTAACAGTAGGTTGAGTGGATGAACTTACATTGGTAGAACCTACGGTTTTCTCATCGGGGATAGTAGGAAGAACGGTCTCCTTGACTTTGAGAAATCATTCCTTGACGATCCTTCTTGAAGCACGCCAAGAATTCTCGGAGTTCCTGATCTTCCCGCGCCTTGCGCTCCTGTTCCTCGCGTGCCTTGCGTTGCTCCTCCATGGCCTTCTGTCGTTCTAGGAACAACTTTCACGCCTCTTCGGGAACTTCCTCAAACGATGGCATCACAATGTTCCTTGACGAGATCTCGGAGGACATGATGTGGAGAGGATGATTCGGTTTGCACAACCGGAATCTTTCCTCTCCAGTGAAGTCGCCAAAAAGTGTGTTGATGCCGAAATCGGGTTCGGGACAGCACACCACACGCACGTCCATGTGCAAAAAATGCCGACGTTTCTTCAACGCCAGATTTGAGCAGCACCTAGAAAACCCACCTCGAAAGGGACCCCGTCGGAGAAAGATCTTCTTAGGGTTGCTTCGGGCTAGGTCAGGCCAGCCGGATCGCCTTCACACGTCGCCGGAACAGGAGAAGAACGGAATTGAAGTCAAGTAAGGGGATTAGGGTTTGAAGAGGTAAAAAACATAAAGGCAAGTTTGTAAAGTCGATTAGGATGCCCCTCATTAGAGGTGAGGTGGTCTTACTCTGAAAAGATTCGGATCCTACAATTTAGTAAGGAAACAACAACCATAACCGACATCACCGGATACTCCGGTATATTGCCGGATATTCCGGTCACCGGACACTTCGGTACAATACCAAACAGTCCGTCAGGTAAAATCCAAAACCCGAGAGAGCTTACCGGACAGTCCGAAACCTGTCGGACACTCCGATGGGTAACTAGTCCCAACCCGAGAAGGCTTTACCGGACTATCCGAAAACATGCCAAACACTCCGGTGGGCAACTAGCCTCAACCCGAGAAGACTTGCCGAACTATCTGGCAACATGCCGGACACTCAGGTGGACAACTAACCCTAACCTGAGAAGGCTTGCCGAACCATCCGGCACCGTACCGAGCAATCCGGTGGGCAAAAAGGCCCAAACGGAGACTCCTGCATTATGCCAACACTCCGACATCGCTAATTTTTGGGTGTCAACAAAAGCATCGCCTCATGTGATAGACATGAAGACTTCTGTGGCATCATTGACATACGTGACCATTCCACAACGATTTTCCCTACAGAAATTGGCGCGCTCTCGAGGCTGCCGAAGTCAGCGCAGTGCAGCAAAGGGTAAAGCACAGGGTATTCATCTACTTCCCTCCGTTTTTTAATTGATGTCGTCATTGACTTTTAAATTCAACTTTGACTATTTATCTTATTCAAAAACATTTAATAAATTTTATATATTTTGATATAATTTAATTTATCATTAGAGTTATTTAAATCACAACTTAAATTTTTACACATTCGAGCAAATTTTTTGAATAAGATGAATGGTCAAATTTGATTGCAAAAATCAACGACAACATGAATTTAAGAACGGAGAGAGTATTCCATAGAACATGCTTCTTATAGATCACATTTTTAAACTCTAACTAGTATGGGAAACCCAAACCAATTCAAGGAAGCTGCAATGAATTAATTCCATGTACGAGTAAATAGAGCATTGAAGGTCTAGATACTAAGTAAATTTTAATTAGTGCACTTTGATATCTCGAGCATGTACTGAACTAGAATTGCAGCAAAAGATACCAGAATCAACCATAACTGGATGTTGCGAATACATCCAGACAAATTGAAAAAATAAGAGATCTTCATATTCTGCTCCATTTCCTTTTCTCTTCGTCATTACAAAAGCGTGGACAATCGTAGCCGTCGAAATCTGAACAACACTAGGCAGCTACGAACAATCACCCATCCTCAAGCTTTGTAGAAGATTTAGGTAGCCACGAGAATCTGGATTTATGTACCTGGAGGAAAGGTTACAGTGCCAGCATCTAAGAATTCTTTTTACCTGAATTTGTGCTGTCAGAACACGGAAATGTAATATAGAAATAGTACCCATGCCGGAAAAGGAAGTCGATTATCACAAGGTTGCAATTCGGCTTGAAAATATCTGTCCTCCGGATGATATTGGCAGCATGTGGCACAGGGATTAGCCTGAAACTATCAACCTCTCCATCTGCACCAAAAACAGTAAAGGTGCAGCCAACATTTGTCAAGTTTAAAGCTTTGAGCATTTAGTATGTACCTTCATTGTTAGGAACGAAATCCGCTGGAAGTTTAAGATCGTAGCAGAAGAGAACATCCCTTTTGTATCTAAAACCTTCAATATCCATGTAAGAAACCGCTCCAACAGAACTAGCACTAGTAAAAATGTGATAATCATCTGTTAGATATTCACAGATAAATATAAGAAGAAAAATGGAATTAGCAAATTCTAACACAACAGTTTGCTGTATTACTTGGTCGATATGGATCTTGGGATTCCAGCTTCCTCTTCACATTCTTTGATAACATTTTCTTTGCAGGAGATTCCATATGGCTAAAAATTTCCACGTGCCATTTAATTGCATGTAGGAAAAAGAAAAACCAATGAGACTAATTGTCATCTTTCCTACAGAAACCCGTATGTAAGACGCTATGACAGACTAGAAACTACATAGAAGATCACTTTAATACTACACCTATAGTTGCTATAATGAGTGGAAACTGTGAGCCACTAGAAGGTAACAAAGTGCTAATTTTACCATATACCAAGTGTACGTACATCCACACACCTGGATAATTTTCTATCAAGCAAAGCCGTCTGCGTCCAAACATATTACTGAAGTTGAGATCCACTCTAGAATCTGGAGTATTTAGATAACTAAGGAATATAAAAAAATATGTGCGTGCATATATTAATGTGGCTTTCTGCGTATTCAAGAAAAACAATTTAAAAAAATATGTGGCTGAACTTCACAAACAGGAATTTCAAGATGCCATCATTTCATTTATCCATTTTAACTGTTTTAGAACAGAAACAGCATCAGAGGTCAAATTGCCCCAATCTCACAGATTTTTTTGGTTGATAAAGAAAAAAACAGAGGATGAAGAGAAGTATGGGAATGCACACCAGGCCACCAGCAACAAGATGATCAAGCATTCCAGGAAATGTTTGCTTCACATCACTTCTCTTGCCAACCCAAAGAAATTTCTGACCATCCTTTTCAACATACCCATTCATATGAACTCCGTAAGCCTGTCATAGTAGGGAAAAGTAAATGGGTACAGATATTAGAAAATAAACTGGACAATATTAGCCGTGGGGTAGCACCAATGGACGTGTACAATACTTGATAAACACAACATACCTTTATACCAAAGTAGGGAGCAGCAGCACGTTCGAGAGAGAAGTGTACAGGCATGCCGTAAGACGATGTTACTGGGTAGAGCTGTTAGATTGCAAAATATTGTCAGAACAATAAATATGAAACAACAGTTGAATTTTTCAAGTATAAATTGGGTACCAGTAAGAGACACAAAAAGTACCAGTGCAGATATAGAACTACAACAACAAGGCAAGAAAAACAACAACTTTTTTGAAGGAATTTAACAAGGGAGCCACTGCTTTGCAGAAAATTGCATGAAGGAATGGGGCATATAAATCTATAGATTGTTCTAATAAATTACTGTTACCTACAAAAACGTGATTTTTAAGTCCTAGCAGAGGAAGCATTAATAAGTCAGATATAGTCCCTACAAGGCTGACCGACCCATAATTAACCGTTCACAAATCACTAGGTCTAGATGACTATATGAATATTTTCAGTAAATGTATTTAGCCAAGGTAATGCATTTGCCAGTAAGAAAAACAACAGATAAGAAAATAAAATTGCCAAATGTCAGGCCAACTATTATCAACTCACTTATTCATGACCCCTATAAAAGTATAGTACCCTGTATCTTTATGCTTATACACTATTCTGACCTCATCAAAATTGACAAAATCAATATGCATGATTGGATTAGACATGGATTCATCAATATGAGGGAAAAAGAAAGAGAAGGGAACAATAAACTGCACATCCCATAAACTCTACCCTAAGTACCTCATTTCGGATACCTGGAATCATGTCTCCAAGGCTTTTTATGACACTTCCAACAGCAAGAGTTCTGTCTGCCGGAGTCATCAGCGATGAGTGAAGAGACACATGTTCTGGAGTGTTGCTACCATTACCCAGGGCAATGGTAAAAACATCACAGAAATCTCTGAGGTGTTCAATAAATCTGAAATGGGCTTCGTTATATTAGACACATCATAGAATGAATCTTGATTCTTAGCCCTCATATGCGCAGACTCATAGGATTAATCCCATTGATTTTTTGATTGCCCCCCCCCTCCCCCCTTCTCTCTCTCTCTCTTACTGAGTGGATCACTTCTTGACTGTGGGCCCTTCATTTCTCATATTGTTAGGCAGTTACAGGTGAACAAAAGAACAGGCAATTAAATGAGAGAATGATATGGGTTGTTCACTGGATTATTTTATTGGGTGAGGGGGGGGGGGGGATGGAGCTGGAGAAATTCGTCACTTCGAGAGAATGGTTAGGGTTGACTAAAGCAATTGATTCGATTGATAGGATTATTTACATGATTGGGCTCAGCATGGATGCAGAAATAGCAATCAATGACACATAGTGGGTTGTGTCTTTTTTTTTTTTTTTTTTTTGAAATCTAGTGGGTTGTGTCTTTATAGAATATATAGATGTAAAATTTGATCAGTAGTTCATCATTATCATAAAAACGTTCAATCTAGCTGAACTATGAATTCTCAGTTAAAGCCTTTAGTATATAACAAAAAACAATTTGATATGCTTGTTGTCCAACATCTGCTCGTCCTATATGATGATTATTTTATCAGAAAATATCACTGTGTATACACTGAAAAATCATCAGTTTTTTCCATCAAAATAAATTGGTGCATTTATATGCATCATATAGCTTGGGACTAAACAAGCAATAACTAACTAGCTTTTAAGGTCAATACAATAATAACTCACCCCTTGTGGATGTACCCCACGACCTGATCCTCCACCATGAACTCCACGAACTCCCCCTTCTTGTCCTGCATAATACCATACAAAAATCCGCACAGCCAAGTATGAGGCATTCCCACATGTATAAATTTGCTGGCAAGTGAGAACAAAAGGGAAACGCACCATTCCTCGGTTGCAAAGGTCCACCTTCCGGAAGTACCCGGTGAGGTCGGCCTCGTCGCCTCGCCCGCTGTCGCCAGCGACGCGGAGGGCGTCGGCCCAGCCGAAGCCCGCCACGGCAGCGGGTGGCACGGGGGACGAGGAGGCGTACAACGGTAGGCGGCGGCGGCGGCTAGTCAGGAGTTGCCGGTGGGCGGGGAAGCTCCAGCGAGCAGCGGCCGTGGCCATCGTGGCCATGGTGGATCTCCGGTGATTGGTCCGCACTCCGCAATTCGCTCGCTTGCTATGGCTATGAAAAATGGAAAGAGAGCAGAAATTTCGATGCCATAAATTCCACGAAATGGGTCCTATAAAAACTCTCTTTTCCTTTGTTCCGCCAAGATGGTCAACAAATAAATTGATTGCAACCCACGAATCGCAAATACAAACTTTGCTTAAATTTGACATGTCATTATTCCTCTTTATAAGATTGTGTTTCTCGTTGGAAACATAAAGAAACATAACTTTTTATTTTTTTTCTGGACTAGAGTTGTCGATAGATATGTTCTCAAATTAGGCATTGCACAGGTTTAAAAAAAAATCCAGCATCGCACTTTGTATCTGTGCAAAAAGATCAAAACTGTGGCAAAATTCAGTAGTGCACTTTGTATGATGACATTTCATACAAGATTTTAAATGATAGTTCGCAAAAAAAAAAAATGACTGTCCCCAATATGTTCTGCGCAACAATGCTTGGAAAACAAATCCATAATCACAATTCACAAACAATCTCAGTTAACAGGATGAGTTCATAGTAACAAGAATGTGACGCTGAATATAAAGCAAATTCGAATGGAAATCTGAGGCGTTGATCTGGAGTCCCTAGAACACACAGAAATTCTAGAAGTTGAAATGGATGTATTATTGTGGTTCCTATCATCAATATTACAGATACAACGTCGCAAAGAACAAACATTAGCATGTCATATGTAGCAAGGCAGCATTTCATGTATTTTCTGAATTATGATGAAAAGATGGACCATCAAGATCTGTATATACAGAAATAACAGGTTTGCTGTGAAACAAACTAAATCATGATAATATCCTTTTCCAAAGGAAAAAAAAATACAGAAAATGGTGCTCCATTAGGTTGTCGCCATTTATCTCACATTTCAAAGCGTGCAGTGCACTGTGGCACATAGAGATTCACATAACTGGCAGTAAAGAATACCATGACCAATTAGGGAGCACACCTGAACAACCTACGAAGTACCTACAAATGTACACCTGACCTGAGAAGCAAACTTCATGCCCTTTATTTACATCCTTGGAGAAAAATATTACATCCACTACATCAGAATCGACACTACAGAAAGTTGCCTTTACAAGCACCTAGTCTCCATCAGCTGACATTTTCTTGAATCCAAACATGATGAAAGAAGTTTAGTGCTTCCCTAGCCAAACAAGCCCTTGCAAACTCGTGAGCAGGGCTCTATGCATAAGAGATGATATCAGAGGAAGAAAACATGGTCTATACATTAAATCTTGAGCTAGCTACACCTCTTCCCACTACTCTGTCAACACGACGGCGGCCAAACGGCAGGCCAAATAAAGATCGAACCACACCACCAATCTCCGTCTTGCAGAGTGGGCATACTGCATTTATTTTGAGCCATTTGTCAACACAGTCAACATGAAAGAAGTGTTTGCAGGGAAGTTCACGGAGCTCATCATCATCCCCGTACTTGGTAAGACAGATGCAACATACCTGCATCAGTATTAGTAGGCTATAGGTTATCATCCTGAGAAAGAGAAGAAACATGCCCTGGATGAATTATGTAATAATTATGTTGATGTATAGGTATTTGGGTACATCTAGTTGCTACATAGAAAGCATTTGAATTGCTACTTAGAAAACACTTGCAACAACATGATTCATGAACAAATAACAATCTAACAAATTAAAGAACAAGTCAACACAGAACACATAAGCAAAGTCAAAATACACAGCCAATTATAAATGCATAAGTACAATATTCCCTCCAATAACAACCATGGAGCCTGGTCCCAAGCAAGTTGGGTAAGCTAACTATAATACTCCATTATGGACTAATGGAGTAGCCGAGTAGGCTACTTTTTCCTGTGCATATGAAAACTAGTCCATATGACAAATGTACAATTATGGATTAGTTGTCATATGCACAGGCAAAAGTAGCACTTAGGAAAATTTAATAAGAAAATGACGTAGCCCTCATCAAATGTCATGCAAAACAGAGCATTATTCCCAGGTTCAAAAAAGGCAGAGCATGGAAGTGTCAATGAAATTATATAGTGAACCAGATACAACCAAGTAAAAACAACTTCAGAGTGAGACACATAGAGGTTCATGAAAATAAGAACAGACTGATACAATATGGTATTACTCACAAATCTTGAACATTTTTCTAAAGCAGTCTATTTCTTGCTTACATTGAATTAACAGTACTCTCTCCGTCCCCATTTAGTTGTCGTTTTAGGTGTGGGCACGGGGATTAAGGATGGTGGAAAAGGTGAGATGCGTTGAAAACGAGGAGAGAGATAGAAATAGGGATGTATTGGGAACAGAGAAAGGTGTATTGGGAAGCGAGAATGACAAGTAAAAGGGGAAAACTTGTGAACTCTAGGATGACAAGTAATTGGGGACGGAGGGAGTAAGTTTTGTTGCATCTCTGGAGAACATGTCTACAGACTACAGATAATATCACCTACATATATGTTTTTGGTTGTTTGGAATAGAGATGCGATTCAAATTATATATTAAATCCAATGAAGATTAGTGAAGGAAACAGCTTAAACTGCAATTGGGTATTATAGAACAGCCATAGGACGTGAAATATACTCACAGCATCTTCAGCTGAAACTATTCTTTCCTTCTTAGTTCCTGGGCCCAGGATACCACCCTCATCAAGGTTCTCTGAGCTTGAAGCATGGTCTATCCCCCAATTTTTGTTTCGTTTTGGTTTGAATTTGTAGGTTGGCAATGCATCTATTAGCTCTTTAGTAGCTCCTCTACTTTGACCCAAATCTTCTTGAAGGCGCAGAACAGAGATCAAGCATGGAAAGCAGCAGCATATTGCTGCACACATAATAAAAGGAATTGCATACCCCACACAACTAAGTGCAAGGAATGCCAAGCATAGCCTAGCGAGAAAGAGAGAGGAAAGTCAGGTGCTAGTTCAATCTGCAATAAGCTGTGAAAGAATTTAAGAAACAGAGAGCAATGTGAGTACCTGTACATATTGGGAGCGTCCTGAGCATCTGATGAAATACTGCGCCCACCAAAAACCCACACATTGCCAACAACAAACCAAACAGCAAAGAAACAGTCCACAGCTGTCTTAAAATGATAGGCCAATATGCTAAACCTGCACATGCAGAACCACATCAGACAACAGCATTCATTTCAACTTTGACAAACAAATAACTACACTGTCACTCAATTCTTCAAAAAGCTACTAATTAAGTTCAAATAGGTGAAACCATATGGCAATAGATAGGCCTATTTGGCTATTTTGATTTAATGCATTAACATTATTTAGATTAACACGGTGGATAAACTTAAGCAGAAAAAGGAGTCATTTTATTTGTGGGTGGGTGTATGTATACAAGTATTGCATGTCTGGTGTAACCTAAAAAATTGGAAAAGTGATATGGACAAAAATATTACCTTGGGCAAGTAATTCTGAAACATCCTAGATGCAAGGTAGTACCACTGGTTCGATGATTGCGTCCTTCAGCTGATTGTGAGGGAGTCAAAGTAGGATATGTTATAGGTGGCTGCTGAGGTTCTTGGTCCAAAGGTCTGTTTCGATGAACATAACGCCAATAAATAAGTGGTATACTTGCAATACAGCCAACTGTATATCCAATTATCCATGCAAACAAAGGGGCATGGGGGTGTTCATCCCTTGAAAGGATGAGGACGGCGATTGCAGCTACAACCTGCCCTATATATGTGACAATTTCGAAAGAAATCCATAAACCAGAATTCCAAATACTTCTTCCTTGACCATATATACTATCTCTTCTAGGAAATGATAGATTTGTAGAGCTATATGCAGTGGGTGATGTTGATGCAGATGACTGTGGTGATGGGGATTGAGTGCTTGTTGAAGGTCTATCCTCCTGATGTGGTTCATCTGAGTCACTGTACATATCTTGATGACTGGTTGATGTTGAAGTAGTTTCCCCATGTGCTACACTTATAACATGCTCATGCACACTATCACAGGAAGAGTGCTCCATCAATAACTTGGCCTATCAGTGTACAGCTAAGTTTTTGTCACATACAGTCACTCGGGCCAACCATCTGTTGCACAACAATGAGTCACACCCCTTGTAATCAGATGATACCGCCAGTTAACAAGTTCTAGTCAAAATACGGATGGCTGAATTGTTGATTCTCAATATAGCCTACTGAACTTTGGGTAGTGTGCTAGATAACTTCGTTTGCTTCGTGGAAGGTCCCGGACGGAAGTAGCCTAAGGTAGAATTTCAAACAAACAATATCTCATGTATCCATTGTCACACATACATAGGAAGTACAGTTATTTATACATACTGAATTTCAAAAGGAAAAACAGATATTAATGTGAAAAAACTAAGCTTCAGGCACAAGGAGGAAAACCATGGATGACCATGACTTCTGAATCAAAAACCAGTTTAATAATCCTATTTTCAAGTATCTAAAAGTCCCACATAAGTCCCTGTTCTGAAGAAAAGAAGCTTTGAAAATTCATATAACGCTAAATCGATGCCATAGACCTACACAAAACAGTGCTTAAACTGATACAGCACAAGCAGTTCTAGTTGTAGCAGGGTCAACTCAGTCCTTGCACCCCAAAATATACTCCGCTCTCTACGCAACATTATTCACCAATCAACATGAACTCAGGCTTAGTCTAGTGACCTGACGCCAAGAGCCATTCATGATAAAAAAAAAAAGCATTAAAATCCACAAATACCATACAGATAGATCTCTCCCGACAGAGCAGACACGTACCGACGATCCTCCCCACTTCACTTCAACAAATGAAAAATCCCAAAAACAAAAATCCCACTCTAACCAACCATAACTTGGCATCTCTACAAGGACTAATTAATAAAAAAGAAAAAAAAAAGGACTCACATAATCGGTTCATTAGGGAGTTCAAGAACTGAACAAGAAGATAAGGGAGAACTCACTGAGGCGCCGGAACCCTCCACTCGATTCGGCGATGAACCGACGGACTCCCTTCCCTTCCCTTCGCGCGGTCTCTGGGGGGCGCAGGCCTGGCCACGAGGAGAGAGCTGGCAAGCGGGCAGGGCAGCGGTCCCTTTCGCGACCACGACTCGGCACATTTCCTAGCCTCGTCCCTGAGCACGGTCCATGGACGAGACTGTCAGGTTCGGTTGGACTTTGGAGAAACAATAGGTTGGGTCTATGGAGTCGGTGTATACGTGGGAGGAGAGAGTGGTTCCCAATGGCTTCGACCACGAAAGAGGAGAACGTGTCGGTCGTGCCTGGTTTTACCATTTTTTTCTCTCTTCTTTTAAGCTGTTGGAGTGCGATTAAAGAAAATCGTGGCAACGGCTAAAGATTCTCTAACTCTAATCCTACCGTGGTTAGCTGAATAATTATGACCTTCAAAAGAAAGAATTATTCTTTTTGTTGATTTTATAGTGGCAACTGACTTTACATATTTGCAAAACCATGTACTGGTACTAAATTATTCTCACAATTGAGCTTTAACATTATCTTTTACAGTAACATTCTTCTTATTAAAAGATATGTAAAATGTAAGTTGTGCAAATATTAAAGCAAATTATATTAAAATATATTATATTATAGTATATTTTTAATAAAATGAATGCTCAAATATTAATGTAGAAATGGAGGGAGTATCTTGTGATCCACATCTTCACCCTCAAAATAAACCATAACTTACAAAAACATTTTTTATAAAAAAAATACACGTTTAAGTGCAACATTCATGCCGAGTTTGAGATTTGAACACGGATGAGTGCTTGCGTTTCTTTCCATAGCAGAATGATATGGTACTCACATCCTATGTAGTAGTAATTGTAAATTCGTTATTTTGCTTGGGCATTCACCTTTGATTTTTTTTTTTTTTTTTTGCTCCCGTGTCATGCCTATTATTGCAATGCATGGGTCAATAAGACAACTAGCCCTGAAATATCTTCCTCGTAGATGTATGAAATGTTTTATATAACAATGTCGTTCTCTATTGTCTAAAAGAAAGAAGAAGAACTAGTATAGCGTTTTTTCTTTTTCTAGAATGTTAATAAGAATGCTTTAAATTTTCAGGAAAGCACTCGTTCTCACTACTTTTGTACCAAGAAAAGTCTCAAATATCTGTGGATGGAGACTTGCATAGCCACGATGGGCTCAGTCGTGTCAACATTTGACAGGGCTTCGTCAAGCAAGCATGGCGACTCCCGGTTTTCCACATTTATCAGGAAAGCACTTGTTACTCTGTATCAACGAACATCAGCGATGTCGCCTCCGACCACCGTGATCAGCAGCAGCACAGGCATCCAACGCCGGCGGCCACGGCAGCTCACACGGGTACGCGGGGCCCGGGTACCTGTTCCTCTCGTGCTTGCGCTCCACCTCCATCGTCTCGAGCTCCACGGAGAACAGACACGTCTTCTCCTGCGGCGTCACGAGGATGTAACTCTCGTGCGCCGCGACGATCATAGCGTTACGCTGGAAGTACCAGCACTCCTCGCGCCCCGGCAGCTCGCCGGCGGCCTCCGGCAGCCGCAACGACTTCTCGACGAGCCACTCGTCATCATCGCAGCCCTGCAGACGGCGCCTTGCGAAGATCTTGAGGTCGTTGTTGATCACGCGGACGACGCGCAGCGTGCTGCCGCCCTCGCCGCCGCCGCTGCCGATGACCCGGAAGCTCCACTTGTCGTAGGCGCCCCCGACGGTGTCCGCCGGGAACGTGATCCGCGAGAACGCCGTGGTGGCCTCGTCGAGGACCAGCATGGCGCCGTCTTCCCCGCTGACCCAGTACAGAGCGCCGTTCACGCGTCCGGCGAAGGTTATCGACTCCATGGCTCACGGAAGGGTGACGCCGTCGCTGTTGGTCGACGCGCTCGGCAGGACGCGCCATCCGCCGTCGTCGTCCCCGGGGCTGAACACGCACACCACCGGCTTGTAGCAACCCTCTGGTTCCGACGACTCTGTTAGAACTAATCGTGTTAGTTATTTCAAATACGTGTGAGTGTTTGTATTTGTGTCGTGTGTGTGCGCGTGCGTCCAGTGGTTGTTCGTGTGTGTGCGCGTGCGTCCAGTGGTTGTTCGTGTGTGTGCAGGCTAGCTGCATGAACGAATGATGAACGTAGTGGATGGCTGCGACTGAAGCTGATCCGCATGCTGGCTCCGGGTCTTGAGGATCGAGGAGCAGTTAGGTGCAGCTGTGACCTGCACGAGCTGGCCGGGTCGTCTATGTGCATGAGTACATGGCTCACTTCAAGGAGAGGCCAGTAAGTAGCAGTTGGCCGGTTCTCGTGCGTGGGTGAGCGAACGGCCGAGTCACCAGGACGTGCATGCGTGCGCGTCAAGATCGCAGGAGTGGGTGCGTAGGCGTTACGTCGTCTGAGGTTATAAAGCCGATCTGTAATCGCTGTGGAAAGAGAGCGCGGAGCAGTGATCAGTGTTTAGTGAAGTAAGTGAAGTGAGAAATACAGAGAACAAGTGCCGTGCTTGTGCTGGTGTGCAGCACTAAAATCTTTCTGCATCTTTGTACCATTTTTATGTGCGCGCGTGTGCTCCAGAGTGAGTGATCAAGAGAGCTGGGCCAACAGACTCGAAGTACTCGTGCAGGACCGAGACCACTCGGAAGTTGGCGACGCCGCCGCCGGCGGAACCCTCGGCGTGGTCACGGTCACCGTCGAGCAGGAACACGCCAAGGCAGTACGCGACGCCCTCCGGACGAAGGATCCCCTGACACCGCCGTGTCAGCGGGTCGCACACGACGAGGTCAGGGAAGCAGTGGCTCTGCGCACGCGCGGCCCACCCGGTCCGCCGCTTGAAGAGGAGGAGGAGGCTGCCGCGGCTGTCGGCGACCGCCCACCCGCTGTCGCTGTCCGGGAGGAAGTCGAGCGAGAAGCGGCTGCTGTCGACGACGGCGCTGTTGTTGCTGCTGCTGCACGGCACGAACACCGGGTTGCCGGTGATCGGCGGCGCGCCGTACTCGACCCAGTCGGGGTCGAAGGCGTGGTAGTGGCCCGCGACGCAGGGCGCGTGGAACGTGCGGAAACGGGTGAGGAATCCGGAGCCCGCGATGGTACGGCGCCACAGCTTGCACGCGGCAGCGGCGCGCAGGAGGCTGAGCGAAGAGTCCAGGCAGAGGAGGACGAGCGACAGGACGTGGTCGGGGACGTCGTGCACGGTCGTCGGCCCAGCCGGCCGAGGCCGAGGCTCTTCCTCCTTCGAAGCTGTCGTCTTCCTTGGCTTGCCCCTGCAGCTTCGACGGTGACGCTGGCTCTCGGTCGCCATGGGCGTCAAACTTCTCCTGCGAATGCGATGGTGTCTTGCTCTGGTATATTGCAAGGTTTTTTAAAAATGGCGCGCCAGCACTGCGGGTGATTCGTTCATCCACTAGCCAAAAGCCCCGAAATATTTCAGCGTTTGACTCGGCTTGGTCGGGGAGTGCCGTTCTCTCCAAGTAGCTCTAGCCGTGTCGCGAATAAAGTTTTCTACCACGTGATTAAAATTACTAACTGCGACCAGCTAACGTGATTAAAATTACGATAAAGCAGGAGTGAACTTGCCTTCGAAGCAACTCGCGAAGTGGGTTAACTTTGTGCAACACGGACACAGATCAGATGATATAAAATCACATGTGACTTTGCCACTGACACATGAATCTGAAGATCACAAAGCCCACATGTCAGTGACTTAAAGTCAGTGGATCTGTACCCCTTGGAATATGATGAGACTTGAGTAGTGGGTTGTTTGAGTTCAGGGACCAGGATCCTCACACAATCGTTGCCCTGTGAATTCTAGGCCACCGGAAGTGACAGACCTGCTGAGGCATAGGTAGTGGGAGCTAATCCTCTAGGGTGTGATTGGAAGCTCGCATGAGTATCTGCATGGCCGGCAAAAGGAGCCTGGCTGGTCGAAACCAGGCCTAGCTCATGCAACCATTGGTGATTGGTTGCACCGCACAACCCTGTACAGTCACATATTTTATTTGTTTTCCCGCACAAGCAGCAAAATTTACATCTGGGAATGCAGGTTTCTATGATTGGTAAACTAGCTTGCACATGGTATGAATACCACTTCTAGGACTAGATGCTTGGCGGCAACAAGCAGCGGTGGGAAAGCAGTCTAGCATCAGAGCGTTAGCGCCAAGCACCAGTCCCAGATGCAGGAACCACAGCACAGCAATAAGCATTGCCAAAAACTGGCAAACCAGTCTCAAATTTGGCATCAAATAGCAGAACCAAATGCCACCAAGTACGAGGCCAAAATAGAAGCAACAAATGGCAAATGAAAGTAGTACTGATTTTAATGAGCCCCATGAACAGCAATGATAAGCAGAGTTCTTATCTCCCTAGGAACTCATAATAATCAATACTCAGTTCAACATGTTCTAGCAGCAAAGTTCATCAGTGAACTACATTCAACAGCAAGGTTCATTAGTGAACTACAGACACCAGCCTAATAACAGGTTATGAACTCCTACGATGCTTAGCAAGTTCATAACTAAACCACATTCATCAGCAAATAAATAATAACAATGAACTGAACCACAGTGACAATGTCTTTCCAGTTTATAAATGCATTCCTAGACTCAACCAAGCCTGAAACACTACTTTCTTTCCCTGTAACCGAAACAGATTTGAAAAAAGCTTCAAATGCAAGTTCAGCCTCAAGCTTTGTGCCAAAACTCTTGAAACAACAGTTGCTAAACCCCATAACTTGTTCATGGCAGGAAGCCCTTGTACACACCAGGCTCTCGGCCTCAAAAAACAGCATACTAAGTCATGAAATCTTCAAAAGTAAAACAAGATAGCAGTAACAAGGCATGCAAAACAGAATACTTCTTCAGTCTCATAGTACTGACAACAGTAACAATATCCACAGCTCATACATACAAAACAAACATTACAAATGAAACCTTCACAACTAGGCACTGAAAGTTACAAAAGCCTACTCTTAGCAGCACCTAAGCCATGCAACTTAAAAAGGAACCTAAGTTAGTGAAGTCAGGTCATCACTAAACAGGTTAGGTCACCTAAATCCAGCATAAGAGTTCAGTGTAGTTAGTAAATCAACCACCAAAATCTCAAAAGTTAGCTGGTTAGTGAAGGTTTCTTTTGTACCTAGTCAGTTAAGCAAGAATCTACATGTAGTAGGTCTTGCTAAGGTAAGTCCTAAGCCACAGGACACGGTGTGGCTCAGTATAGCATAGAGCAAACATCAGAGCTTCCTCGAGGTACCCAAGGCACTGCATCGCACTGTTATACAGGTCAGGATGGATCTCATTGGGTTGTGGCTTCTCCAGTGCATTGGCAACCTTTGTGACAACTTCTGTCATGCCCATCATGACCACGTACTCTTCTTGACATGTTCTCTTCCTCTTCTTGTTCCTACTGTCTTCCCCATTGGGTGATTCTTCCATAGCTTTTGGGGTGCCAGTAACCTTGGAACTTTCAGCTTGCACACCATCTTGATTGATTGTTTCAAAATTCAGCCCACAACCAGCTTCATCATCATCACCTCCTTCCTGCCCAAAGTTAGTTGGCCATCCAAATGATTCAGTTGAGCTCATGGCATACCTTCCTGTTGCTTGACCACTCCCAAAAATGATTTGCATGGGAATGTAGTTGTCAATTGGACAGTTGAGGAACTCAACATCTTTGGGCTGGTCCTCACAAGATGTAGTAGTACATGGATGAATAAGAACAGTACAGTACAAGAGTAAACTTTGTGTGAAAAAAGATGGTGGATATGTTTCTTACCTTTGTGTAACCTAAGAAGTGCTCCTCATCCAATACAGTGGAGTAGGTGTTCTCATCCCAGCTTGCCCCACTAAGATCCTTGAGCCGACATATCTTCACCCACCTCTGTCTCCATTTTCTAAGATGTTTGTTACCAGTCACCTCAACACCAGAGAAGTCACTGAGGTTTCTTGCAACAGAATTGACATGAACCTCTTTGAAACCCTTATCTGTCCTCACACCCTATCCTACTAGCTCCACAAATCTCCTTAGCACAAACCCAGACATTCCTGAGTTCCAGCGTATTGGTGGCCTTGCCCCTTGGTTAGCATTGCCTCTCGGGTTAGCATTGCCTCCCGGGTTAGCATTGCTCCCCTAGTTAGCATTGCCTATCGGGTTAGAATTGCCCCCCTGGCTAGCATTGCCTATCGGGTTACCATTACCCCCTGGTTAGCACCATGCTCAAGCAAGTTAAAGTCACCCAACTCAGCCATGTGACCCTAGTCCTATGACCATAGAAACATGAAGACTACACAGCAGTCAGAACAAACAAGCACATATCAAACACCAGTGACATCATTATGTAATGGTACTAGAACATCATCATTGCACTGGTCCATTAATCTTATTTATGGAAATAAAATCATACTGCATAGTTCAAGAGTACATTACAGATTGAGCAGATCAGAACAGAGTACACAGAACAGTACAAACATAGGTTTCTAACCACAAGCTGATTCCCTATTTTGCCACATTTGTGCTGCCCATGTATCTCTTTATTGAGACCAGGCATGGTTGTCAGGCTCAATATCATTTGGTGCAGATGCATCCCCTACATTATGTTCCCAGGTCACTTTTTGATGTACATGTTCATCATGCCCATGACGGAGAATCCAGTTATGCAGAATGCAACAAGCAAGAACAAGCTTCACTTGAGTCATGTATGGATGAAAAGTTTTATTATCTAAAATTCTAAACATATTCTTAAGTGCACCAAACGCTCTCTCAACAGTCACCCTCAATGAGGAGTGCCTCAAGTTGAAAAGCTCTTTTTGTTCTTTTGGTCTATTGCTCCCAAATTCAGCTAGGTGATATTTTGTGGCATGATAAGGTGGAAGGAATCCGGGTCGAACAGCATATCCAGCATCCACCAAGTAAAACTTACCTAAAAACCCAGTGTGTGAAATTAGATTCTAATGTGACACTATATGCAAATATGTTTGTTGTGTGCAGGTGGTACCTGGTGGAACCCTAAGCCCATCATCCCTCTCCAATGCATCGTCAAGGATTATAGCATCATTTGCAGAACCCTCCCACCCAGCAAGCACATAGGTGAATCGGAGATCGAAATCGACAGCTCCAAGCACATTCTGTGTGGTGGTGTGCTTTTGACCTCTAAATGCAGGCTGCATCTTCACTGGAACTCTAGCTAGAACATATGTTTCATCTATAGCTCCTACACAATCCTAAAAACAGGCATGGACCAAACAAATCAACTAACCAAACAAATGTAACAAGAACAAATGCAAATGACTGAAACCTGACCTTGAAGTAAGGGTACCGTCGTCTGCTACCCAAGATCTTAGGAGGGACAGCAGTTGTAGGAGGTAAGATCATTTCATTGCGTAGTTCACCAACATCACACAACACCTCTTGGAAGTAACGACTAATTGTCTCAACAGAACATCTAAAGGATAATCCAATGACACGGAACCTCTCATTATGGCCCACAACATGAAGGAACATTGCTACTTGTTCTTCTACAAAGGCATGGATAATGTCCCTAAGCAGATGCCTAGTGCGAACAAGTCACACAGCTGAAAAAAGGGGCCTTTCTCATCCTAAGCAAATCCATATAATGTACATCATCTGAATTAAATATGTAACTAAGATTAGCCTGCTTAGCAATATCACGAGCTATCGTAGGACCATAGGTAATTGCAAGTGTTGAACTCCGACGACGCCTAAACATCCACATGACAAACCACCCGACAATAGCAACTACCAATGAAGAAGCACCTCGACGACCAAATAAGGGTCCCATATCTATACATATACAGAAATGACATTCAAAAGTATTAGATAACATGGCAACAATGGATCACAAGTAATGCCGGGATAGTATACACTGGGTACTTATAGACCCAGCCTCTACACGAAGGCCCATCTACAAACTATGGCCCACAATTCATCTATGGCCCACGAAGGATCACATCCCGCCAAGAACGCCCCGACCCCAGGAGTCGGAACCGCGCAAGCGTCCAAACCCGACAGAGATTCCTTACAACGTACAATAGGAGGTAAAGCAACCTTGCCGGGAGGTAAAGTGTTTCAAAAGTTGGTAAAGCAGCTAGTCGATCGGCAAAGCAAGATGAAAAAGTTTTCTTTGTCCCCATCGACTGGACAAAGGACGTATGCGAAGGCCACCGGCCAACTGCACCGGCGCCAGCAAGCGCCAGGCGACCAACTCAGGTGACGACCAAGGCCTCACCTAGCGGAGGGCCAGCAGGTTCCGTAGGCGCCAAGTTGGTGCCCTCGGTCTGACCCCTATAAAAGGGATACTATGGGGCATTAGACGAACAAGTGAAGTTAGCCAAGTTGTGCTCAGGCCACCTCACTGTAACTACATCCACCCACGCGAGCTAGGGTTCTTGGATCGAGCCAAGGCCCTTTCGCATTGTACTCATATTCTTGAGTTCATACGATTTGATATCTCTCTCGCCCCTGTACGTAGGGTATTATGCCTCTCAACGGCCCGAACCAAGTTAACCTCTGAGTCTCTTCTCCGACACCTTCAAGACCATGAAGCTCTCGGAGTCCGACCACCGTCCGAGCAACGTTCCATTTCATGGCGTCATTCCTGGGGTAGCGCGGTGCCCCTAGGTCGGATCACCTTGCCAGTCACCTTCGACGACCGCGACAGCTTCAGGACGGAGAAGCTCACCATCGAAGTGGTCGACTTCTCTGGCGTCTACCACGCCATCCTCGGCCGACCCGCCTACGCCAAGTTCATGGCCGTCCCCAACTACGTCTACTTAAAGCTCAAGATGCCAAGGCCCAAAGGCGTCATCACCATGACGTCCCGCTTCAAGCACGCTCTCGCTGCGAGCAAGAAAGCTACGAGCTGGCCGTCGCCCTCGCAGGGTCAGCTCAACTGGAAGAGATCTGCAAGTCTCAGGTGCTGACTGCAACTCTCGACTCCAAGCCTTCAACCTCTACGTCCTTCGAGCCGGCCGACGACTCAAATGAGATCCTACTCGAAAGCACCGACCCGACCAAGAAGGCTCGAATCGGGACAGCGCTTTCCAACAAATAGAAAAGCGCGCTCGTCGACTTCCTCGTCCAGAATCGAGATGTCTTCGCTTGGGCACCGTCTGTTATGCCAGGCATCCCGAGGGAGGTCGCTGAGCACTCTCTGAACATCATTCTTGGCTCTCGACCGGTGAAGAAGCACCGCACCATTGGGGAGGAGATCGCCAAGCTGCTTGATGCTAAGTTCATCAAAGAGGTCTACCACCCTAAGTGGCTGGCCAACTCTGTAATGGTTAAGAAGAAGAATGGGAAATAAAAAATGTGCGTTGACTACACGAGTCTCAACAAAGCATGCCCAAAGGATCTGTTTCCTTTGCCGCGCATAGATTAGGTGGTCGATTCCATCGCCGGCTGCGAAACCTTTAGCTTCCTTGATGCATACTCCGGGTACCATCAGATATCCATGCGCGGCTCCAACAAGTCGGCTACGTCATTCATCACGCCCTTCGGCTCGTTCTGCTACGTCATCATGCCCTTCGGCCTCAGGAATGCTGGCGCCACGTATCAGCGCTGCATGCAGAAGTGCTTTCACGACTAGCTGGGTCGGAACCTGGAGGTCTACATCGATGACATCGTCATCAAGACTCGGCAAAAGCCGGCCTCATTGAAGACCTGAAGGAAACATTCGCCAACCTCCAGAAGTTCCGCATCAAACTCAATCCCGAAAAGTGCGTCTTTGGCGCTCCCACCGGCAAGCTCCTCGAGTTCGTCATCTCCGAGCGCGGTATCGAAGCCAATCCCGCAAAGATCACCGCCATCCGCAACCTCGAGTCCATCAACAACGTCAAAGGTGTCCAGAAGCTCACCAGGTGCCTGGCGGCCCTCATCCGTTTCATCTCGCGACTGAGTGAGAAGGCCATGCTTTTTTACCGACTCCTTCGAAAGTCCGAACGCTTCACCTAGATCGCCGAGGCCCGGGAAGCCTTTGAGCAACTGAAGACTATGCTGTCTTCTCCACCAGTCTTAACCTCGCCGATCCCTGGTGAGCCACTGCGCCTCTATATTTCTGCAACCACTAAGGTCGTTAGCATTGTTCTCGTCGTCGAGCGACCGGAGGAGGGTCGGGCCTTGAAGGTCCAGCGACCCGTCTACTTTATCAGCGAAGTGCTCGCCGACGCCAAGACCTGGTATACCCAAGTGGAGAAGCTCTTCTACGCGATCCTTATCACCAGCCGCAAGCTTCGCCACTACTTCGACAGCCACTCCATTCGAGTGGTGACGAGCTTCCCTCTCGGAGAAATCATCAACGGCAAAGATGTGGTTGGACGCATCGCCATGTGGGCTTTGGAGCTCATGGGCCACGACATCACCTACGTGCCTCGGCAAGCCATCAAGTCTCCGACCCTCACCAACTTCATCGCCGAGTGGACCGAGGCACAAGAACCATCAGATCTCGTCGACCTCGAGCACTGGACTATGTTCTTCGACGGCCCTTGCCGACTGAACGGCTCGGGGGCTGGCATCATTCTCGTCTCTCCCAAATGAGACAAATTCCAATATGTACTGCAGATCCACTTCCCTGCCTTCAACAACGCTGCAGAGTATGAAGCATTGCTGCATGGCCTCCGAATGGCCATCACCCTCGGCGTCCGACGGCTCTACATCAAGTGTGACTTCGAGCTTGTCGTCAACCAAGTCATGAAGATGTCAAGCTGTCGAGACCCCAAGATGGAGGCTTATTGTCAAGAAGTTCGAAAGCTCGAAAACAAGTTCGACGGGCTCGAGCTTCATCACGTTCTACGTCGCGACAACGAAGCGGCAGACACCCTCGCCCGGATGGTCTCTGGGCGAGATCCAGTCCCCGACGGCGTCTTACTTGAAGTCCTCTCCAAGCCAACGATCAAGCTCAAAGATGATGCTGCTGACCCCCAAGTCGAGGCGGCAGTCCGCGAGCAGACCCAGACTCCTAGGGCAGAAATTATGGCCATCATCCCTGATTGGTCCCAGAACATCTACGCCTTCCTACAAAACGGCACGCTCCCAGCCGATACCAGCGGGGCCCGACGGGTCTCGCGGCGAGCCAAGGCCTACGTCATCATCGATGATGAACTCTACAAGCAAAGTCCCAGTGGCGTTATCCAGCGCTTCATCCCTCAGGCGGAGGGTCTCCATCTTCTCGACGACATCCACTCAGGTATTTGCGGTCACCACGCCGCTCCAAGGACCTTGGTCGGGAAAATTTTCCGCCAAAGGTTTTATTGGCCCACAGCGGTCTCCGACGCCGAGAAACTCGTTCGCTCTTACAGAGGTTGTCAGTTCTACGCCCGACAGACTCATCTGCCGGCCCAGGAGCTCCAGACGATTCCAGTCACGTGGCCCTTCGCGGTCTGGGGACTCAACGTCCTCGGGACTTTCCGACTAGCACCCGGGGACTTCACCCACCTTTTTGTCGCCGTCGACAAGTTCAACAAGTGGATTGAGTCGAAGCCGACCCCCTGCATTTGCTCTGCCCAAGCAGTCGAGTTCGTCCGCGACATCATCTGCCGCTTTGGAGTGCCACACTCCATCATCACCGACAACGGCACACAGTTTACCGGTCACATCTTCTGAGAATTTTGCGAGGAGTACCACATCCGGCTCGACTTCGCCTCCGTCACCCATTCGAGGACCAATGGTCTGGTCGAGCGTGCCAATGGGATGATGCTGCAAGGATTGAAGCCTCAGATCTACGACTCCGTCAGGCAATCGGCCGGGTGGTGGGTCAATGAACTCCCATCTGTGTTGTGGGGCTTACGAATGACTCCCAACAGAACTATGAGGTTTATCCCTTTCTTCATGACCTTTGGAGCGGAAGCTGTGCTGTCGATCAATCTCGACTACGACTCCCTGATGGTCCGAGCCTACGACGAAGAAAGGTCAAAAGCGGCATGACAGGACGCCCTAGATCAGCTGGACGAAACGCGTGACGTCGCCATTCTACGGTCGGCCAAGTGTCAGCAGAGTCTGCGACGACTACACGCTCGGCGCATCAAGGGTCGGACCTTCAACGTCGGTGATCTTGTGCTCAAGAGAGTGCAAGACAAGACCGACCACCACAAGCTATCACCTCCATAGGACGGTTTTTATGTAATCAAGCGAGTCTTAAGGCCCAGCGCGTACAAACTAGTGACTGAGGGCGGCAGGGAGCTAGCCCATGCCTGAAACATCGAGAACTTACGTCGCTTCTACGCATAATAAAATCAACTTTCTATGCATTCTCTTGTCTCACTAACTATTTTTTTGGCAGTGAAGCACAGCCGACTAGTCTACCCTTCGCTACCCAGGGGCTAATCACAGAGTCTCCACTTGAGGGTCGAAACGATCGACCCCTTCGCATTCGACCCCTCAGGCCTCGAGCCTCATTCCTACGCTCTAAGGCTCCGTGCCTTAGTCTCAACAAGGCTCCGCGCCTCATTCCTACGTTATAAAGCTCCGTGCCTTAGCCTTAACAAGGCTATGTGCCTTGTTTCTACGCTCTAAGGCTCCGTGCCTTAGTCTCGCGAAAGGCTCCATGCCTCCCTCCGTTTTCTCGGGGCCCGACCCCCCGATCCGCGCCAAGTTTCGCAGGTGAACCTCAGACGTGCCAAGTTACGAAAGCGCTTTCGTTCAAGTTTTCCTCGCGGCTAACGGTCCAACCCGGCGTTGGTGACGCTCTACGGCTGTATCGAGTGCAACACTCGACCCTACGAGCTATATCCGATCCAGTCATTGCCGTCATCACCTCGGCGGTGATGATATCTGGGAGCTGCTGCAGCATGTGCGTCACGAACTCCGTCGAGAGGGAGTTCTCGTGCACACCGACGAAGATCCGATGGAGCAGACGTCAGCCCGCGGTTCTCAAGGGTCAGAGCTCACCGACCAGAGCTGCAGCAAATACACTGTCAAACGGCCGACCCCTAAGGCTCGATCCCGACCACCTCTCGGATGACGTCGTCCTTCCCCTCATAGCTGTTCATGGGGAAGGCTCGAGAGCGCAGCGGCTGAACCCGACGCCGCATGAAGGTAGCAATGACGGCGGCGCCATTCAGCCCCTCGTCCCTCAGCCGTCGGATCTTCTGCAGCAATGGCCCCAGCTCGTCCTTCTCCTCGGCTGTCACCTTGGCCTTCCACAAGTCGGTCGCCTTGGTCGTCGCATTGCTAAAAGCCGAGAGGTTGTGGATGGTGTTCTTGATGTAGAACCACCCGTCATGGCAGCCCTTCAAGGACTTCTTCAGCGACACTTTGATGTACTCCTTCGCCTCGACGCTCTATAGCATGATCGCGGCACCGCCGACCTGCCGAGCCGCGCCGAAAAACTCCTGCAACTGGCTTACTGGAAGAAATACCGTCATAACCGCAGGCCTAGAGCTACCCTCAGATACGTCTCGCAGAGCGTAATGAAGATGGCGATCTAGAAGATGCCGTTGGGATTGAGGTGGTGGAGGCACACGCCGTAGTGGAGCATCAGCGTGCGGAAGAAGAAAGTGGCCGAGAGCGCGAGCCCGTGCTCGTGGAAGGCGAGGAAACTCACGATCTTTCCCTTCGACGGCACCGGCACCTCCTGGTGCTCCGCCGCCTCCCACTCACCGTCTTCCTTCGACGGCAACAGCCCGGCGTCATGGTAGGATTCGAACGCTTCCTCCGAGACGGCGGAGAGCTTCCACGCGCCTTCCATCACAGGGATAATGGAAACGATGGCAATGAAGACGAAGACGACGAACTCTGGATGCTAAGGCGAGTTGGCGCAAGGAAGCTTGAAGACGAAGACAACAAAGGGCCGGTGAATTTTGAAATCACCGCGCCTCCCTTTTTAAAGACTACTGGGGGTGAACGTTACTCACCCCCACT
Organism: Zoysia matrella; assembly: GCA_001602295.1. NCBI lineage: Eukaryota > Viridiplantae > Streptophyta > Magnoliopsida > Poales > Poaceae > Zoysia > Zoysia matrella. The sequence goes on from BCLG01000122.1 coordinate 126,756, forward strand.
AACCATGACGCGACGGCGTAGTAACTGCGCTTTCGTGGGTGCGCATCCCGACGTGCACCCGTCGCGTCGGCACCCCTCACTGACGGGTGCGGGCGGACGCCGCCTCGCCACCTGTGCCATGATGGAGGTGACGTGAGCCTGTCTGACATGCCAGTCAATGGCTGACAGGCGCCTGTTGATGGGACGCGAATGCTCGAAGCGCCGCGCTCCCACCACCGTCTGATCGGCGTCATCCAACCGACCGAATCGTCCGGCGGTTACAATTCCTAGACGCCATATCCGCCGTCCACGTGGAGGCAGCAGAATCGTGCGATCGTCGAAGCCGTTACCGACGCCTGTTACTGACGTCGTGAGTCATCTTATGGATCGGGACAAACGAGAGGTCGGGCGATAAACCGACCGGCCCGATACTTGTTCGGGGCGCTGATCATGGAAAAACGACTAGACCGCCCAGTCTAACCTAGGCGCGATGCTGATTGTGAGACGAGCCGGCCCGACCGGTCCAATCTAAGTATCTATCCCAACACTCAGCTGATAACGAAAATCAGCTTCAAACCGACCTCAAGGGTCAAGAACTATCGAAAACTAAGTCCATGACCGACCCTTCGGATCGCTCAGGGGCTTGGAGGCTATGCCCTACGGGCGCGCTCGCGCGCTCCCGTAGGATCAACCATCGACGAACGATGTCGAAGACGAAGACTAAGCCCACGACTGACCCTTCGGCTCGCTCAGGGGCTACGCCCTACAGACGCGCTCGCGCGTCCCCGTAGGATCAAAAGTCAAACTTCAGCGAGGGTCGGCTTGGCGCCGCCTCAACAAGGATTGCAAACGGCGCAAGGCTCGGGGGTTACTGTCGGGATAGTATACCCGGGTACTTACGGACCCAGCCTCTACACGAAGACTCATCTATAAACTACAGTCCACAATCCATCTACGGCCCACGAAGGATCACATCCCGCCAAGAACGTTCCGACCCTAAGGGTCAGAACCGCACAAGCGTCCAAGCCCGACCGACGGAAGGTTGAAGCTACATGACAACAAGATTCAGCCCACCAACGGCTAGAAGCCAACGCTCCGACCCGAACCCCGAGGGGTCGGGCAACGCCTTAACAACCAACCACTGACAACCGTAGAGATTCCTAACAATGTACAATAAGAGATAAAGCAACCTTGCCGGGAGGTAAAGAGTTTCAGAAGTTGATAAAGCAGCCAGTCGATCGGCAAAGCAAGATGAAAATGTGTCATTTGTCTCCCGCGACTGGACAAAAGACGTACGAAGACCATCGGCTAACTGCACCGGCGCCAGCGGGCACTAGACGACCAACTCAGACGACTACCAAAGCCCCACCTGGCGCCATACGATTTGATCTCTCTCGCCCCTGGACGTAAGGTATTATGCCTCTCGGCGGCCCGAACCAGGTTAACATCTGAGTCTCTTTCGTAAACTAGACCATTCGAATATGAAGAGCGCACAAATACTTCCTCCGATTACATAAATTTACTGTGTCGGTGGTCAGAACACCGACAAGTAATGAACTATGAACATGTAGCTTGCAAGTCATAATAAAATGGGATTCCTGGGCTGCCACACCCATTGATGAGTGCTCCTCCACCAGCACACCGCATACAAATCATCGATTAAGGACCAGTGCTCAGATTTTGTGTGTTTTACTTTAGATCTACATGGTCACCGATAAGCACCACAGCAGATTTCACAAGAAGTAAACTAAGCAACATCAGATCTACAAGTGTCGACGTCAAGAACCAACATTCAGCACCGAACCATATATACGACATAAGTAAAGAGGGATGTAGAGAGGAAAGGGATGGAGGAGAATGTCGAATCCTTGGCCGACGAGGTACCGACCAAGCAGATCTGCAACCAGAGGCATGACGGCAAGGTTCGCCGGCACCGACGGAACCGGAGGGAGGTGGTGAGCGAGAGCAGCGTGGCAAGCGGCGAAGGAGGAAGAATGCGGTAACCATAACGCTCCCGCAGGATTCGCCGCTTATATACTGGTCGCTAGGGTGCACGCGCGGCTGCAGCCTCTCTGGCCCGTCGGAGCCTAGCCCGGGAGCGAAGCTCGCCATCGGCGTGCGAGGTGGGCCAGGCTTGGGAGCCTCCATTGCACGAGCTGGGCCAGGCCGAAGGCCGCGACCAGGATTCCAATCACCAGGAAGCTGCACAAACTGGGCCTGGCCGGGGGCACACGCGGGCTTCCAATCACACCCCTACTAGTTCTTTACGGGCAGACCACCCGCTGACAGTGGATCATATATAGGCCCCCTCCCCTATATAGCTCATTGTTAGCGGGTGGTTTGCCCTCTGCCGAGTAGCAATCGTCTGGTAACTGTGAGGGCATCTTAAGACACGATAAATTAAACCCAAATCGAGAAGTATAAGAAGCTGCTAATAAGTTAGTTAACCCATATTTTAATCAGTTTTCACCCATTTTAAAGTTTTATAATGTTTGGTTGCTTATTTTAGCTAACCATCATCATGGGGGAAAATAAATGAAGTAGAATATAACTTTAATGATTAATAAAAATAATATATGAAAAATACTTTCCCAAAATACAAATGACCTCTATGGTTATTTAACATCAAATATTTCAAAACTTGTAGTCAAAGTTTTAAAGTTTGACGGAATATCCATAATATATACTCCTCTGTTCTTTTTTCTTAACGTCAATAAATTCAAAATAGAGCGATGATGCCTGCTAAATGTGATAGAGCCGAGAAACCAAATGCGATAGATTCGACTATTCGCTGAACAACACCGTCTTGTAAGTTGTAAGTTCACCAAAATATATCCGTTGTTTAATGAAAAAATATATATCCGTTGTTCCATCTAGAAGTTCCAGTTCGTCGCAGGGCATTTTACATTTTTACACTTTTAGTCACAAAACTCTTCAACTGAGATTCGATCAGTGGCTGTGGCTTTTACTCTTCCGTCTATTACCGTGATCAACACACACGCTCAAAACCGGCGGCCATGGCAGCGCACACGGATACGCCTCTCCCGGGTACTTGTTCCTCTCGTGCTCCCGCTCAGCCTCCATCGTCTCGAGCTCGACGGAGAACAGCCACGTCTTCCCTTGCGGCGTCATGAGCACGTACTTCTCGTTCCCCGCCACAATCATAGCCTCGCAGTGGAAGTGGTAGTACCTCTCCTCGCGCCCCGGCAGCCTACTGGTGGCCTCCGGCAGCCGCACGAACTTCTCGACCACCCACTCGTCGCCGCCCGGACGGACCTGCACGAACACCTTGAGGTCGTTGCCTATCACACGAACGACGCGCAGCGCGCCGTCCTCGCCGCCGATGACCCGGAAGTTCCGTCGGTCCACGAACGGTCCCCAGATAATGCTGCCGGCGGGGAACAGGAACCGCGAGAACTCCGCGGTGTCCTCGTCGAAAGCGAGCACGGCGCGGTCTTCCCCAGTCATCACCCAGTAGATGAAACCTTTGGTGCGTCCCACAAAGGATATGGAGTCGATCTCGTACGGGTCCGGAATGCTGACGTCGACGCCGGTTCTTGTAGGCGCGTTCGGCATGACGCGCCAGCCGCCTCCGTCGTCGTCGTCACTCGCTGGGGACAAGGAGAACACGCACGCCACCGGCCTGCCACGCCTGGGCTCCGCCAACGCGTTGCACTCGTTCAGCACCGCGACGATTCTGAAGTTGGACATGCCGACGCGGCCTCCGGTGGTGTCCACCTGGTCGCCGTCGAGTAGGAACACGCCGAGGCAGCAAGTGGCGGTGTCCGCCGGGCGAAGTACCCCTTGGTGCCGCCGCGTCAGCGGCTCGCACACGACGAGGTCGGGGAGGCAGAAGTGGCTCCATCTCCTTGCCCCTGAGCCCCAGCTTCTGGTAGTCCTCCTCTTGAAGAGTAGCAGCAGGCTGCCGCGGCTGTCGGCGATCTCCCATCCGGTTTCGCTGTCCGGGAGGAAGTCGAGGGAGAAGTGGCAGCGGTCGACGGCGATCGATGACGAGGGCACGAACGCTGGGTTCCCGGTGACCGGCGGCGCCCCGTCTTCGACCCAGTCGGGATCGACGGCGTGGTAGTTGCCTGCGACGCAGGGCGCGTCAGCGTCGTGGATGGACCGGAAGCGGGTTAGGAACCAGGGCTCGGCCACGAGGCGGCGCCAGCGCTTGCACGTGGCCACGGCGCGGAGGAGGCAGGCGGACGAGTGGACGCAGAGGAGGATGAGCTCCAGGAGGTGGTCAGGCAAGTCGTTCACTGTCGTCGGCCCGACCGCGGCAGGCGCGGGCTTTCTACTACGTGACGTTGACGGTGTCCTCTTGCTCTTGGGCTTGGTGCTGCTTTGACGACGGCGGCGCCTCTCGCTCGCCATGGACGTCCTGCTCGGTGGCTTTCTGTTTGTCCTGGGATGGTGATTGTTCGCCGTGGCAGCTTGCTGTATGCTTTTATAAATGTGGGTGGCAATTCCACCGGCGGCTAAGTCCAGGTGCCTTTTTGAGCATTCCAGGATTCGGCGTTTGACTAAACATGATCGCAAGAGTGCCGCGCGCTCCAAGCATCTGCAACCGGAGCCGCGTGGGTGTAGTCGACGAAGCGACCAACCTTACGCTTTGTTTAATCATAAAATCGAAGTGGGTTTGCCGATGTCCTGAACGATGGCGAGGTGGTGTGCCTTTATATTTGATATGATCTTGAGAGACTAAAAATGTTTTTTATCTGGTTCGAGCCACCTCGAGCGGTGTAATAATCTACGTCCACGGATTAGATTATCTCGACGATAATAGTACAAGGGGTTGAATTCTCTCTTCGCGAGAGGATCCGGTATAGATAGAGAGTACTCGGAGCACGTATGAGTGGGGTTGCTCGCGAGAATGGATGCGAGAGCCTTGAAAACTGGCTGTGTTTCTTCTACTACTCGTTGTTCTGTGTTCGTTGGTTCCTTTGCTCTCCGAGTTTTTTTTTATATAGGACAGTCCAGGGTTACAGGATGGTGGGCCCTACGCGATGCTGCCGTCTCGCTGACAGGTGAGCCCTCCACTGTCGTCGCAATCATTCGTTTTGCCCATGCGCAGGCGTGGCCTGTCGCGTCGCACGCAATGTCGGGCACTGTAGCGCCTGTCCGGCATTGTTGTGTCAGCTACAGTACCGTCGGGTCTTATCCATCGTCTACTGCCGCTTCTGCTGGAGTGTCGTCGTAGTGAAACTCGTCCCGTCCTATCGGGGCAGTTGACAGTTGGCCACCGGAGTAAATACGTCGTAATGCTGTACCTACCTATCAGGGGTCGGTCTCCCCGGGGGGTCGATATTCAGAGATCTGCATCTCCATGTGTCGATGCGGCTTTCGTAGATCGCCTTGGAGATCGGGTAGCGCGCCTCGAACATTGTCGTCCGACCTCTAACTTGAGGTCTTACGCGTATAAGTACAGACCGTTAAGTAACCGAGGTACATTATCCCGACAAGGTTCACTTTAAGCATTTGCATACTGTATGAGCTGAGTTGGTCACACACCCAAGCCATAGATTTCTAGTCTCGACTGACTCTAGTTTCACGCGCTTCAAACTCCGAAACTGCTGATTTTCTGTGTCACCGACCTGATCAAATTACGCAGGGGCTGAACCAGGAACACGAGGCAACTCAAACTTTCTACTTAAAAGTTTTGAATAAGTGCCAAGCCAGTTATTAATAAGCATAAGTTTGAATGCCCAACTCTCCTATATTCTAAATGTTGCCGTAATTTTAGACGCTCTATTGAATTCGCTTCTATTCCCTCCAGTTTTATAATTTCTAATGTTTTGAACAAGATTTTAGTCAAACATTGAAAAATAAATCACAAATAATTTTAAAATTATTAAATTTAAAAATGTGAAAACTATATGATTAAATTTATCGTAAAAGTATTTCATAAAAATATACATATTTCAATTTTACATTAAAAATTTAAAAAAAAATAAAAGTTAAAGTTATATTTTAGAGATCGTATTGTTGTCTAAAACGTCAAAAATTATGGAACCGCTAGAGAGTAGCTATCTCACTTACACACTAATCGGCCAAGAGTTCACCAAGCATACAAATTTCTTCAATCTATAGTAATTTCATTACTAAAACTTTGTTTGTAGGGCACAGTGAAAATAATGTTCATCGCTTGGTTTTGTTTTGCCCAAGGAGACGTCCCTTAAAACCAGTGGCGGAGCCAAGATCGATGGCCTTGCACCTGGTGCTAAGCGTGTGGATAGATAGTAAAACAAGTAAAATTAAGTAAAACTTACTTTCTCTGTTTCTAAATTGATGTCATAATTGACTTTCTAACATTAATTTTGATTATTCATCTTACTTAAAAAATTATTTGTGATTCAAAATCTAATAATAAATCAAATTATAACAAAATATATGTTATTTATATAAAAAAAAAGATTAAATAAGATGAATGGTCAGATGTTAGAAGTCAATGATGACATCAATTTAAGAATAAAAAAAGTAAGTATTTTTATTTAATAGTTAGTTGTTTTATCTGGCAAAATGGGCATAGCACCAATGCTGGTCCTGTCTCTGCTCCTGCTTACAACATCTTAAAATGAGAATGCTAGCATGAACTAATTTTCAAGTTCTATGATAAAATGGTTTTCACCGGATCGATTTTTCTATCTCTAGTTAAAAACTGAACTACAAAGTACATTAGGGAGCCAGCGAAGTCCAAAATTGTAATGAAGTTTTACAGGACAGCCAGTTACGCCAACTGATAGTATCCTCTCTGTTGCAAAATATAACTAGGAAGTACTAGATTTGGGCAAAGTCAAAATTGAAAAAAATTTAATTGTCAATAGCAAAAGATCTATAACTATTGACAAAGTAAAAAAAAAAGAATAAAAGGTACATTGACAATAAAACGAATTGATAATATGCAAATAATTTATTTAAAAGTAAAATTGTTTAAGCCCCTCTTCTGGAATGGATGATTTTTTTTGTGAAATTTAATTAATTTTAGTGAAATTTCTGTGCGATTTCGGTGAAATGGAACCCTTAGCTTTGACGAAAACCTTGAATCTTATATTATGATTACTAGTATTTGATTTTTCAGATTACATGTTTGATTTTGTCCTGGACTATAGTTTAATAAGAAGCATTTCTGTACATAATATTTTGATCGTAAACTGATATTACAATTTATTTCCTCTCCTCTTTCCGTGATCAACACACGCGTTCAAGGCCGATGGCCACGGCAGCTCACATGGGTACGCCGCTCCAGGATACTTGTTCCTCTCGTGCTCCCGTTAAACCTCCATTGTCTGAAGCTCGAGGGAGAACAGCCACGTCTTCCTTTGTGGCGTCATGAGAACGTACTTCTCGTTTGCCGCGACGATCATAGCCTCAAGATGGAAGTGCCTCCCCTCCGCCACCGGGAGCCCGCGAGTGGCTTCCGAAAGCCGAAAGAGCTTCTCAACGACCCACTCGTCGCCGCCCTGCTCGACCTGCACGAAGACCTTGAGGACGTTGCCGATCACATAGATGGCGCGCAGCGCGCCGTCGTCGCTGCCGAGGATCTGGAAGCTCGTCCTGTCGACACCCGTCTCCCAGAAGATGCCGTCCGCTGGGAACACGAGCCGCGACGCGGTGCCCTCGTCGAAAGCAAGCAAGGTACCTTCTTCTCCAGTCAGCCAGTAGAGAGAACCGTTGGCGCGCCCCACGAAGGACATGGACTCGACCGCATCCGGAATGCTGACGCCGCTGCCGGGCGCCTTCGGCAGGACACGCCAGTCGCCGTCGCTTCCTGACAAGAACACGCACGCCGCCGGCGCGCCACGGTGGGGCTCCGACGCGTGGCGCTCGTGCAGAACGGCGACGATTCTGAAGCTGGACATGCTGATGCGGCTGCCGTTGACGTCGACGTGGTCGTCGTCGTGTAGGAACACCCCGAGGCAGCATCAGGCGGCGGCGGTGTCTGCCAGACGAAGGATCCCCTGGCACCGCCGTGTCAGTGGCTCGCAGACGACAAGGTCGGGGAAGAAGTAGCGCCGTCTCCTTTCGCGTGAAGCCCAGCTGTCGATCCTCCTCTTGAAGAGGAGGAGGAGGCTGCCGCGGCTGTCGGCGATCTCCCAGCCGGAGTCGCTGCCCGGGAGGAAGTCGAGGGAGAAGCGGCGGCTGTCAACGGTGACCGACGACGATGACGGTACGAATACGGGGCTGTCAATGCTTTGCGGTGACCCGTACTCGTACCACTTGGGATTGACGGCGTGGTAGTTGCCGGCGATGCAGGGCCCGTGGAGCGATCGGAAGCGGCTTAAAAACTCGGTCTCGACGACAACGCGGCGCCACCGCTTGCACGTCGCCGCTGCTCGTAGGAGGCAGGCGGGCGAATGGAGGTGGAGGAGGATGAGCTCGAGGAGATGGTCGGGCACGTCGTGCACGGTCGTTGGAGCCCCTGCCGCGGCAAACTCTTTGCTTGATGTCGTCTTGCCCTTGGGCTTGTTGTTGCTCCGCTGCCGCCTCTCGGTCGCCATGGAAGGAGAGTGGTTTCCCGCTCAGTTGTTACTTCTGTGATGGTGTTTCGCTGTGGCAGCTCGTTTGTGGTTTATACTACATGGCTGGCGCGGCGGGTGATCCTCACCGGCCCCTAAGCCATGTGCCGCTTAAGCATTTCAGTGTTTGACTAATGAATCTGATTACCATGAGTGCCGCGCCGTCCAAGTAGCTGATGAGCCGCTTGCGTGTGGACGAAGGCATCTAGCTAATACAGAGTACTCCCTCCGGTTTGTTAACTGACGTCGTTGTTTAAATTCAACTTTAATTATTCATCTTATTAAAAAATTGATAAATTTTATATATTTTTATATAATTTAATTTATCATTAGAGGTATTTGAATCACAACTTAGAATTTTACATATTCGGCCAAATGTTTTAAATAAAATGAATGATCAAAGTTGATCATAAAAATTAACAGTGACATCAATTTAAAAAGAGAGTAATAGTAGTAATACTTTTTTCATAAAAATGAAAAACAAATATCTATTTAAATTTGAGTAAATTTCATAAAACTACAACTAATTTATTAAAAATATCATAAAATTTTAAATTTAACACATAGTTTCACAAAACTATAAATTTAGTGCACTCATGTATCATAAAATTACAGGTTTTAAAAAGTGTATCATAAAACTATATATTTATGAATAATATATCACAAAATTATAAATTTTGTGACTTTTTATCTGTAGTTTTGTGATACATCATTCACAAAATATATAGTTTTAACATACAATTAGAGCCTCCGCAGTGTACTTTACCGACTTCGGCAATAGGAGTAGGTCCCACCATCAGTCGGTGTTAAGCTTTGTAGATATCCACAATGGTGTGTGCTACCGGAGTAAATAGAAGTGCAGCCCACACAATAAAAAAATATGCTATGAGCTTCTTGAAAGGTACTTCCCGGGAGCAATCTTTAATGTAATATGTTATTTTATTATTTGGTACTATAGAATCCATTAATATCAGCAGCAACGTATGACCCGATTATTGCAACTATAGCCGATTCTCACGATGCTTCTTACCTTCTTACCTTCTTACCGGGCAGTAAGGAGAATTAATTGCTTACTACCGCTTATATCTCACCATTGTGGTTGTTTTTATTTAAATATATAGTTTTGAATACACTAAATTTATAGTTTTGTGATAGTTTTAATAAATTAGTTGTAGTTTTGTAAAATTTACTCTTAAATATTTATATATTAATGTTTAACCATTTCTCTAATTCAAAAAATTATAAAAAAATATTTATTTTTATTATGTAATGTATTATTATTAGAAAATACTTTAAGTATAACTTATTTATTTTTATATTTTAATTTTTTTAATAAAATAAAATTGTTGATTTTTAAAAATTAAAAATATTATTTATTTTGGGACGGAGAAAGTAAATAACTGGGTACAGGGTTGCCAAGGTAACCAACCTTGAGATATGTAGTCAAATTAATCGATGTAGGTTGACTTTGGTGCCGTTTGAATCCTTAACGATTTTGGGAACTCAGATAAAAAAAATCTTAATAGTATTCAAATGGAAGAGGTTTTAGAAGATTATAAAATCTCATGAATCTAACTATTATTTAATATTTTATACTATAATGTACATTAACATAACTAAAATGGTAAAATCTCGTATCTAAATGTTTGAGATTTTGAAATATTAAAATTTGAATTTTAAAATTTAAAAATCTAGATAAAATCACTTAATCCAAACGGTAGAGATTTTATAATCCTAAAATCTTAGAATCCATAATTCTAGAATTCGAATTCAAACTGGGCCTTTATTATGCCGACGAGTCTAGTTTGTAGACTCGAAATAACGTGAGCTAAGTTGTTATCATCGGTTAATTCAGTATTGTATTTATAGTTCAAATTTGATGTCACGTGTCGTGTCTAGAACAAAAACGATCAACGTTCATCTGGTAATCAGCCTGTAATAAATAATTAATCACGTCTTTCTAAAATATGTTGCTCGATGGTCGATTAGCCACTACACGACGGTTGATGGGTCGCTAAAAACGACTTTAGCGACTTAACATCAGTCGGTAAAGATCTGTATCGACCTATAATATTGATCGATATAATTGGTGTCGGTTCACAGTTATGCTGTTTGGTTTTTGAATATAAGAGGTGCGTTTGAGATTAAAAAAAATGAATAGTTAAGATGTAACGGATTGAAAGAATGAACCATTCAGATCTTTTCCTGTGTATTCCAATTCCAAACCCAATGACTACTTCCAATAATCCAAACCCCAATACCATCAAATTTGCACACTATTCATCTTCCATGGTCAACAGGCCACTTCATCATCGCTAGTTAACCCATGATCAGTTCGTGCAGCAGGCACGAAAGACTGGAGGTCATGGCAGTTCGCACGGGTAGGGCACTCCGGGCACGGCCTCCGCCTTGACAACCTCGCCGTCCAGATACAGCCTCCACATTCCCTCATTGTATGGCGACACCGCGATCAGGGGCACGCATGTCGTGAGGATCTCCCACGGCTTGCTATGCGAAGGCGCCGCACGCTCCGCCAGCGGAAGCTGTACGCTCATGCTTTTCCCCAGAGCCCACTGGCCGTGCCCGCCATGGAGCCTCGCGAAGACCTTTAGGATGCCTCCTGCCTCGCTGACCACGAGGCGCACCTCGCCGTCAGGGCCATCGGCGACCCTCATCCGCGAGCCGGACAAGCTCAGGAGATCCCAGTCCTCAACGTCTGGCAGCACGAACGACGTGACCGCGGCGGCGGCCCTATCAAGTGCGACCACGGTCCTCCTTCCGGTGTACCAGTACAGCGACGCCGAGGTGAGTCCCATCAGATCCATCCTCTGGCTGCCGGATTCTCCGGCGAGAAGGACAGCTGACAGGCGGCGTCGAGTCCAAATAGTCCCGTCATTAGTACCATCATCAGGACGTTGATGCTTATCTCGCTCCAGCAGCTGACCGACGACGTGAACACGAACGCGTGGTAGCGGCTGTCACCGTAGACGACGCATAGAACCCTAAAATTTGACATGCCGATGCGGGCCCCACCGCGGTTACCGTCACCTGTGTCGCCAGTGCCGTCGAGAAGGTACGCGCAGATGAAGACGTATCCATTGCCGACGCCGGATTCTGTACACGGAGGAATTCTTTCGGATCGTTGCGTCGCGGGCTCGCAGATGATGACGTGCTGGTTCTGATGCGAAGTGGAAGTGGAAGTGGATCCTTCGCCGTCATCGGTCCGGCGATTTACAAGGAGGAGGAGGCTTCCACGGCTGTCCACGATTCTCCAAGCCCAAGGCCTGCAAGCGTCCGTGTTGCCGTTGTCCGGGTGGAAGTCCAGGGAGAAGTGGCGGCTTACGATGCTGGCTGCCACCGGCGAAGCGACGAAGCCTGAAGGTTCTGCAGGGGAGGCCTGATGACTACCTTCGTAGTAAACGCCGGCCACGGGTGATACTGAGTGGAGGGAGAGGACGCGGGAGAGGAATGCGTCGTGGGTGATGATGCGGCGCCAACTCTTGCATGTCGAAGCTGCGCGGATGACGCATAGAGGTGAGTCGATGCGTGGGAGGATGAGCTTCAGGAGATAGTCGGGAATGGCGTCCATGCCGCCCGTGCTCTGGATTCCATGAAGATCGTTAGGTTTCTATATGTGGATTCCTACCTCGCCGGTTCTACATGAACCATTCAAGTGTTGGTTGGTCAGCCCTTCTCTGCTCCCATTCGTTCATTGCGTTTTGTCAGTTCGGACATCGAGACGCTGGAGGTGGTCCGAGTGCTTCACCCTAGAGAATTACCCGTCGGAGCGGCCATGACCCCCCGGTCTTGCAAGTTTACACCGAATTTTAACACAGCTTTTCTTTTTCAAGAAAGGGACTCAAAGGCATACATTGCTCCATGTTATTCAAAGCATTCTGCACAAAACGGGTCGGTAATTAATCAGCTTCGACGGTGTCCTGGATGCACGACTCCGCCGCAAAGGAAAGCTTGGAGTCCTTGACATCGTAGACAAACCGCGTGTTTGCCTGCTGAAACGCGCCGATGACGGTTAGATTTCCCAGCTTCATGGCGAGGCACGCGGCCTGCCCATCTCCGTCATGCACCATCACGAACAGCTGCTCCGGCGAGAGCACCAGCACTGCTTCCTCCTCGGGGAAGTGCAGCGACAGCGCCTTGAAGCGCGCATTCGCGGACTACGTGGCTCGAACGCAGAGGCCGAATCCAGGGCGCTGGACACGCTCCAGTTTTTGATGCCGCTGAAGGTCAGACCACACGGCCTCCTCAATGATGTGGTATGCCTCCTGGACCATCACGGTCATCGGCGCGTCGAGGTCGATGGAGCACCCGCCCGTCCGTTGTGTTGTCCTCGCTGCGAACGAACATCTCCGAGCGGATCCCGTCAAGTTTCTGCCCGCCGAAGCTGATGCCCACGACACTGAGAAAGTACTCCGACTCGTGAGGCAGGATCCTGGTAGTCTTGTAGTGCGGGTTACGGGGGACGTCGCCGCCAAACCGGAGGAAGCCATGGCGGTTCCTCTCGCTACCCCCCAATGAGGCAGTAGGAGAACCGCGTCATCCCACGAGCTGCGACCTGCATCGCGAGCGAGGGCGACCTCCTGCCCAAGGAAACAACGCCGGCGTAGATGCCATCGCTAAGGAAGCTCACCGTCGAGTGGAAGCATCCAAAGACGAAGTCCGGAATGACCAGCGCGCCCGTCGTGAAATGGTCCTCATCGAGGAACCCCGTGACCTTGAGAGGCCCCGGCCTGGTGAGCTTGAAGGCGCAGAGCTGGCCGTCGCGGGAGCCGTAGGGCGGCACGCACAGCGGGCTCGTGCTCCGTACGGTGTGGAACGTCGGCGACAGCGCAAAGTTGAAGATATCGTTCTGCTGCGCGGCTTTTGGCTCACACGGGACGCACTGGATCCACGAGATGTCGTGTGCGTTGTCGATCTTAAGGACGTACTCGCGTTGCCCGTTGCCAGTGCCTATTTTCACGGTCATGGACATCGTGTTTTGCAGGGGTTGGGCAAACACTGACGGTGAGTGTGGCTGGTTGTTGGTGGCGAGGACACGATGCAAATGCAGGAAGCCATCGTCGTGGCGACGGATGGCGTTGCTGGCAACCAGTCGAAGCCTATGGAGATAGTGCTGGGCAGTGTTGTGGTGTTGGCAGTGGTGGAGGGAATAACCACCTCGAGTGATAGGTGGTGCAAAAGTAGTGGAGTGACGATGGTCTTGAGCGTTGTCTCCATTGCCTCTGTATCGATCATCGACAATGGTACGAGTTCACAATATGTCACATCCCAAACCTCGTGTTAAAAGAGTTTTAAAATTTTTCTTTTCTTGACAATCTAGTTTAGACCAATTTTAAAATTTTCCTTTAAAAGAAACTAAAATATGAAAATAGTTAACTAGAATTCAAAATTTCGAAATATAAAATGTGAGTTTGACAAGTGAGTGTTTTCTTTTGTTTTCTCGCTTCGAATTCTGTTCTCGGAGTTTGGATCTTTACCCAAAAAAATTCCTAGCCAAATTATAATTGGAAAATCCAATTAGAGAAATTAGGAAAATAGAAATGGGAGGGATTTTCTTTTGAATTTTGTAGGTGGGCCGAATAGCGCAGGCAGGCCCACTCCCCCTCCCCTGTTTTCCGTCCCTACTGCGTCGGCAACCCCGCGTCCGAACGGGGGGGGGGGGGGGGGGGGACACGGCACCGTCGCACGCCGCCGTCAACCCGGTTCCCTGCGCGATTCTGAGAAGACGGTGTTGGCGACCGTGGACGCGGCAGCCTTGTCATATGCGGTTGAAGGCCGGGCGCAGACTGCCGACATGCTGACCGGCACGGTTATCCCGTTGGCGGCACGCCGAACCGCCACGACTCCCGGCCCAGCCACGCAGCTGCTCAGAAACTCCAAAAATGGCCGCCTCGACCGCGCCTGGACAACATTCCACTCGAGCCGCGCCAAGCTTCGCTGCCCGCCTATAAGAGGCTTCCTCGACCGCGCCTGCGCGTCTCCTTCGCTCCACCGCACCCCAGCTCACCCCCACAGCTCTCTCCTCGCCGGAAAAACACCTTCTCCGCCACCAATTTCGCCCTCTCCTCCGAATCCGGCCGCCACCCTCTCCCTCCAGTGAGCACCCCCTTCCCGGCCGCCGTCTTTCAATTCCTCGCACAAGTAGGCTTACAAGCCCCCTAGGAAGCTAACCGGGCAAGAGAGATGGGTAACCGTAGTTCCGTTTGGCCGGTCCACATGAGTCACCGCCGTGCTCCGCCACCCACATGCCGCCAGCCGTCGTTCCAAACCATTTGGTAAAACCACACGTGTCGCAGTGTGTTCCTGGGTACAAAGAAGGTGCACACCAAATTACACGCCAAACAGAGCATTGTGCCGCCGGGAACGCGCGCGCAAACCTGCGCACCCAGAGCGCGTCCCGAGCGCCAGAGCACGTCCAGAGCGCGTCCCGAGCGTGCACTGGCACGCTACGTTTCCGCTCCTACAGAAGTCAAATGCTAACCCCAACCCCACTGTTGCGTAGAGTTCAACTCAAGGATTCCGGGACGCTAGTTGTTGCCTCGAGACTTGTGGCCAAGGTGTCGGGAACGCAGACCGAAGTCGGGAGCGCGTCCGGTGTCGCCGGGAGCGCGGCTGACCCGTTCAAACTCCGAACTTTCACGTGTCCACGGAAACCCCGAACTTTCCCGTGTCCACGAAAACCCCGAACTTTCCCGTGTCCACGGAAACCCCGAACTTTCCCGTGTCCACGAAAACCCCGAACTTTCTCGTGTCCACGGAAACCCCGAACTTTCACGTGTCCACGAAAACCCCGAACTTTCTCGTGTCCACGGAAACCCCGAACTTTCCCGTGTCCACAAAAACCCCGAACTTTCACCACAACCCACAGGTCCACGGGAAAATCCCCGATTTCGGGCATGAGTACCCATAGGGCATGGACACTGGCCAAACCTCGTGTCCAGACAGATTTTTCTGCAGTCCGTCATAGCACATTGCCGCTAACTTTGCCGCCACATCCTAACTCCGATCATCACAATCAATATACCATTGAAAACCACATCATGAGCCCTACCATCCTAGCCAACTCAAACTCCATAACTTGTTTGGTGTTTGTTTCTTTTTCGAGTTTCTTAGTTGTTTTTTAGTAGTCTTTTTGTAACTATTGCTTGTAGCAGAAGAAGAAGAAGAAGTCCTTAATAACTGTAGGAATTTCTGTTCCTAGTTAGTTTTACGGAACGGATACTAACTTGTTACTAGAACTGCTTAGGACTCCATCTGCAGTGCTCTACACCGCCACACCATCTACCATTAATTTGCAAAATGAGTTAAAAAGAGTTTGGTGGTGTGAGTATCAACAAAAGGGATGGGATTAGAACAACTGGTGCTAGGTGAAGAGGGGACGTTTCTGGCCATGGGGTGGGGCTCACCTGAGGTGATGGTGATAGATGTGTAGGCTTCGCTGTGGTCCACCTGCCGTAAACGAGACCGCCACCCCTGCCATATAAGGACCGGTTCGTTAGCCCTCGACTTGGTAATTCCCGTGCAACCACAGAACCTGTACTTTTTGGTAGGACTTATTCTCTACGTATTCTTTCCACATCGAACCACTGGAGGGTTGGTAGTGAAGACACAAGGGAATAGGAGAAGGGCGTGAGATGACTCGCTGTCTGGCCTTCGACGGTAATTGCCCGCGTCATGGGAGCGTAAGCTCACGGAAAGAGCCCCTGGTTTGGTAATACTCGGGATTGGTAATACTCGGGATTAGAGGGGACCAGAAAAAGGCGTGAATGCGGTGGATATTCACGACCCGGCTCCGGAAATATACCGACGCGTCATCGACGGTCTGGAAAACCCGAGGGATGGCCCCTGTTTGCACCATGGGTGGAATCTGTAGAAAACTACGTAAATGTGGGATAGGCGTTAAGCAACTCTAATGATCAGGAGTAGCACAACCTGTGGGTACAGTGTACAACCTCTGCAGAGTTAAAAATTCTTTCAGATCGGCCGTTGTCACGGTATTGTCATGCTACTGTTCGGGCGCCCTACGATTAGACTTTATTCGTTGTTTTTTATGCTTGAGTGGGTGTAGCAACCCGTATTTTAGAATTGCGTGGCTGTGTGCCTAGGGCCGGCACGAGAGTGCCTACGCTCAATATAAAACTTGGGAACTACGGAGAGGAGTGAAAACCTTTCCCAGGTTCACTCTACTAAAATATAGCAAATGCTTTTCGCTCTTCTTTAAATTCTCTTCTAATAGGGAGCCGGCATGAAAACATGCTTTCCGCAAAACTTTACTCCCAAACTTTCTTTGATTCACTACGGCGAAAACTCTTGCCTACTTCTTGTTGAGATTTGCTGAGTACCTTTGTACTCACTCTTTCCGTTGTTGCTACTCTTGTTCAGAAGACGAGGATGATGAAGAAGATGCTGACTACAAAGAATAGAAGTCTCGTCCGTCGTCAAATTGTCTGTGGCGTGTGTATAGACTAGGTGTGGTTTGTCTAGAGTCGTTGTGCCGACTCATGCTTGTACTCTAGACTTGTTTACCGAACCTCTTAGGTAGAGTAGTGCGATGTAATAAAGTATGTGTAATAAATACCACTTTGTTCTGTATATGCGTACCAGTTACGGATCCAGAGAATGGTACAGGTGGTAATAGACGCTCTCTTTTTTAAAGGGGGTCTCACACAATATGCTGAACTCAATAGGCTATATATATAGAGCATGATGGGCACAAATGGGCTGCAGGAGGTACGCGATACAATATCTGCTTATATGCTTGCATGCATGCAGATGGGCGGCTCGAGGTATCATGCAAACTGTTATTATCGGGTACAAATGGACGGCAAGAGCAAATCTCACAGACATGATGCCCACATCTATGCAAATGGCAGATAATAGGAGATTTTATATTTATTTTATATAACACAAGGTTTTATAGCCTCTAGCAACTAATAAGTAAATATCAATTTCATATCTCCCAATAAGTAATTCATTAATAATGTTAAGATATTGGTGATAGCTGAAAAATCTTGAAGATATATGCTGAGTATACAAATGGATGTGAGGAACTTTATAGTAGCATCCTAATATAATTTCCTCTTGAAATGAAATGAAAACTAAGTTTCGAATCTTCATTCTGAAATCATATCGGACCCACCTCACGGATTGATGAGGATGGTTTAATAAACCGATTAAGTTTCCTTTTGCTTTTATTTGATTTTCCCTAGTGTTAATTCCCAGTACAAATTTGAATTTATCTTATGCTTAAAAATATTTAAACATTTTCTTTTCCTCTTTTTCCTTTGGGCCCAAACCCATTCCTTTTTCCCTTGCCTAGTCCGGCAATTTTGTTATGAACTCCAGTAAAGTATTTCAAGCATCATGCATTATTTCATGCATCATGCATTATTTCAAAGCATTCTGAACAAAACAGGCCGGTAATTTAATCAGCTTAGACGGTGTCCTGGATGCATGACTCCGGCGCAAAGGAAAGCTTGGAGTCCTTGACATCATAGACAAACCGCGTGTTTGCCTGCTGAAACGCGCCGATGACGGTTC
>BCLG01000122.1:148231-164071 GCA_001602295.1 Zoysia matrella
TCTGGGACGTGGTCAGCAACGAGGACGCCTGCCAGGTGGCGCGCGCCTGCCTCCGCAGGGGCAGGGAGAGATGGTGCGCCGAGGCCGCCACCTTGCTCACTAGGCTGGCCCTCGCCCGGCGGAGCTCCGACAACGTCTCCGTTGTCGTCGTCGATCTCCGGCCGAGGAAGCAATAGCGAGTCTGGCGCGTCCATGGCTCCAGGAGTTGTACAGCAAGACGGTGGTGAACAAAAATAATCAATTGGATAGTACTACTAGTTACTCCATTCTCCTAGAATCAAAAAAGTTTCAGTGGAGCAGATCGTAGCTTAGATTTATAGGAGTATTAATTTTGACTGGTGTAAACCAGAAGTTGATATCTGGTTACCAATCCATTCGAATGAAGAAAAAACTTTTGTGCAAAATCGTGTGAACTGAACGGAAAATTAAGGTTAGAACAGTAAGATCGATGGACAGATTCGAGATAATCCTCTGTTCCATTGGCTTCCGCGGTGAATCAAACCCCTGTCAAACACGAGACTACCCAGGTGTTGGGTGCAAAACACATCGTCTGCATGATGCCGGGTTCGTTTTGTTTCAGATTCGCCTTTCAGAACCGAACCAGATTCTTCAACGCCCAACTCCAACAGGAGGAGGAAAGAAAAAATCTCTTCAATTCCAGGTAAACCCGACTCGTGTTGCGTGTGGCAGAGAAGATGTCAAGCAACTCAGAAACTTCTGAAGGGGAAAAAGGGAAGACAATTCTCCGAGGCCCTTCCACGGTTCCACCTGTCCGGAGCGCGCCATTTCACGGCACGTCACCGTCGTCCCTGTCGCGTGGAACGCTCCCTCCCGGCCCAGCTAAGGGCCTATTTCGATTGAAGGAATTTTGAAGGAAAAGTGAAGGATTTTAGCTCCCATAAGGAAAAAAAAGACACTGTTCACATATTTGGAACGTAAGAATGGAGTGAAGGAAAAGGAAAGTTTTCTGCCAAGCCGATTTCGTAGGAAGAATGGAGGAAACGAAGCATGAGGTTGGAGCTCTGTTTTTTCTTTCCTGCTGCGCAGGATCGAGGTAAATCGCTGCTTCCTTGTTGCTAATGAAAAGCTCTAACACGTCATCTGCAATCATGGAACACGAACAAAGAAAAAGCTCGCGGTGAGCTGCTCACCACAGCCTCGTTTTTGCTCAAGGAAAGAAAAATTAATAATAGGAAATATTTTTGCTCAAGGAACAAAAATAAATCTAATTTTTAAGCTGAGATTAATTAAGTAAACTAAACTAATATCTAAATCTTTACCTAAAATTTCTATGTTTTTCCTTGCCTCATCCAAACATCAACTTTAGAAAAATTTCTGTGTTTTTCATTAATCTGTTTTGCATATGAAATTGTTTTGCATATGAAATCCTAGGAAAGAGATTGTCGTGTTAGACGGACGAACCGCCGTCGATTCCGCATCAGACGATCGCGATGATCGGCAGTAACACAATCTGCTTGCTCCCGATGTGGCCCAGCAGCCCAATGAAGCCTAGATGAACATCGCTGTGTTCTGCTAGCAGCCCAATGAAGCCTAGATGAACATCGCTGTGTTCTGCTGCCAGAGGGAAAAAGCTTTGCTTATTTCGCCGCTGCCCAATTGTTGGAGGGGAAAATCTTTGTTTTGACGCCGAAGAGAGCTAGAGGACCGATTCTTTCTCGAAGCAGCGATTCTTTCTCGGTTGGTGTCAAGATGGAAGATGATGTTCATGCATCCAACAAGTGAGCAGTAATATTGTTTCAAGCTTTTTTTTGTCATATTATGATTTGGGGTTCCTTGATTTTTCTTTTCGAACTTTATCGTAATTTTTTAGTTCACTACTATCGTAATTGAGTTGTATACGATATACTACTTGTCAGATCATGTACCCGGGTACTCGCCGACCCATACTCGTATACGTGGGCCAAGATCTCGAGAAGTTTTGGAGTCGGACGATGAAGCACGAACGCGCGGTCGACCTCGAGACAACGATCTACGAAAGCTAAGTCTTAGCCGCATCCAGCGCTAAGACGTACGATGAGGCCGACCTCCGAAGGCCGATCCCTGGTGGCCAACCCCTGAGGTAGGTGCGGCATTTATGTCGCATTTATTCCGACGGTCCACCGCCAGCCGTCCCGACGGGACGGGCCTAGTCCACCGCGACGTGGGCGGGCCGCGAAAGTCTACGAACAAGATCCGATGACACTGTGGCTGACGCTATAGTACCCGGTGCAACGTGCGACACGACGCGTCACGCCCCCGCACGAGCGTGACGAGTGACGATGATGTCAACGGAGGACCCACCTGTCACCAAGACAGTAAAATTGTATATGACCCACCATTCCCTATATAAAGGAGGGTTCAGGGGTGATAGCGAGGGGTTTTGGCCCTGAACTCTCGCGTGCAACCGTTCGCGTTCGCGAGAAACCTCACGAACGTGTGCATCGGACACCCCACAACTCAGACGTCGAGCCCTCTCCTGAAGAGAGAGTCCGACACTTTGTACTCACCCACAGATATAAACCACTCTCTGAACGTAAAGCCTTACACTGTTCGAGGTGGCCCGAACCAGATAAAAAAACTCCATTGAGTCTTCCGTAGACTAAATCACATCGAATACGGAGGCACACCATCCCTTTGATCGTATTTCGTACCGCGTCGGTGGTAAGAACGCGGACGCTACTTTCGTAATCGAGCTGTATAGAGCCATCCGTCATGGCCGCGCTTAAGCTACGGCAAGGAAGAAGCTAGTTTTGCTGCCACTTTATTTGTACTAGTTCGTCTCTTGCCTTGTTTAATTCATCCAAAAATAATCTTAGCTCCAAATGAGTTGAAATCAATTTCCTTAGCCCAGCTGCAAGAAAAATATCAATGGTATGTCAAATTTAAACAGGGACAATCACACACTGAGTTCCATATATTTCTAAACCTTTTATAATTCTGTTTTTGCCAGGCACAAGAGATAGGAGAAGAAGGAAGCAATGGTAAGGGAAAGGAGCCACAAGAATATAGGACTATCAATTCCTTCACTGAACTGCTAACAGGAATAAGCACTGATGACCTAAAAATTGAGGGATATTTTTAGTCCTTTAGCATGTATGCAGGAGAGCTATTTTTTTTTTTTGTTCTTAGCAATATTATTTTGTTCTTGACAACTTTATGATCTATAAGATACATTACATTTGTAGAGCATTCTGTTGCCGAGCTACACTGTGAGTGCTAGATGGAATATTCAGTGTGGTTTAAGCTAGACTGAAAATCACTTGTTTCCGAAGTATTCAGTAATTGATCAGTGTTCAATGTTCAGGCACTACATGCCGATGATCTGAATGTGCATTGTTCAAGGAAACTTAATCGCATTCAAAAACTTGGCTCAATCTCATTAAAAAATGATCAAATGTTCAGTAATTGCATTCACTTTCCTTCACAATTGGTCACATTCTCGAAATGGGAAAACATCAGCAACACACGCACACTACAAGAACCGCTGAAGATTGATTCAGTGATACTACAGAAAGGTTCGGCAACAGTCCTGTAAGGCAGCTCGTCAAGGTCTCGCCATGGCCACCAGACGCGGGCTCCTAACAGGTCGCCATATCAGCCGACAGCTAGCTGTAGGTCGCCGTAGTCTCACCATGGCCACCGACATGGGCTCCCGGAAGCGTAGCTTAGGTCGGTGCAGCAATGCTCCACTGCGGTGCGGAACCGTTCAAGCGCGCCAACGTTCGGGTGACTGGGCTGGAGTGGGCTTAGGCGGGTGTGTGTTGGCCATGGGCCACAGGCTTGTATAAAGTCACTGGAGGTGGCAATAATTATCAAACAAACTAATCACAATACTTATCCTCCCAATCTCGCTGCTTCTTCCCCAAGTCTCCCGTCTCCTCTCTGACTCCGGTCACCGATCTATGGGCCGCCGTTGTCAACGGTCCACCTAGCGTGTGTTTGGTTGGCCGACTTTAGCGGGATGGAACCTGGTGGCCAAAGATGCATATACGTTTGCTTCGCGGTCAAGCCCAGACGGGGCCGCCGCCCATGCGAATATCCGGCGCAGATGCTGGATGAGCTTGTCCGGGCAAATCGGCCGGATGGGGCGGCCCGCGTTGGTGGCAGCTGCTCCAGTCACCGCTCGCGTCCATCGCAAGAATTGGAGCAGTTGCGTTAAAACTAATTTTTTGAACCGTTAATTTTGGGAAACTCAAAAAATGTTTTCTCAAATTTTTAAAGTTTTTCAAATTTGTTCTGTCTCATAAAAAAACTTTTTTTTGTGTAGATGCCCTCTGAGTTATTTTTAAAATTTACTAAAAATTATTTTATTAGTTTTTAAAATTTACTAAAATTGTTACATTGGTATAAATTTACCAAACAAGATCTCTTGCTTTGTGTGTGGAGTAAGCTTACTTTGATATAAATTTGATGAATATATACCACTCATCCATATCCACCGACCAACCAAACAAAAAACTTACAGTCTTTACCAAACAAAATACTAGGCCACCCGATCCAACCTAGCAAACAAAAAACTTATCCGCTATATCCATCAAAAGTTGGATGGTCATATCCCATCCCGCTTCGACCACGAACCAAACGCACTCCTAGGTGTTTGTTTGTTTCTCCGGCCGGCGAGCGATCGGGATTTTCCAGCGGGACCGCGGCGCCGGCACGTACGAACAGCTCGGCAATTCTTGTCGATCTCGTCGCGCTCCTTTTCCCGGAAACCGTTGAAGCGTGTCCGGGGTGGAAGCGCACGAGACGGGATGAAAGAAAGGCCCCGCGATGCCGTGCTCCATCGTCCAAACCGGCATCGGTTCGCAGCGAGGCCTGCTTTGCTGGTCGATCGGGACTGGCTCGGCACTCGACCGACGACAGGTGGGTGGACAGTGTGAGGAGGCCGCGGCACACAAGACACCTTCTCTATGCTCTGCTCTAGTGCTCTTCTGGCCCGATTTGGTTCCGTTCCAGGTGTCGGTGTGCTTCGAGAGGCCTGGTGCCAGCGAGAGCGTCGTGTGTCCTTCCCCATGGCGTGGTGCCCGGAACGTTTGAGCCGTGGCTGCCTCTGCCTGGAGGCTGGAGCTGGAGCTAGCTCGTGCGTGGCTTCGCAAGGCCGCGTGGTGTCTTCGCTATTGCAACGCAGTAACATCACGAATCGTCTCGTGGTTGCGTGTTCCAGCGCGAGAGTTTCACAATTAGTACTTCTTTTTGCAAAGCACATCTACTCTTAAAAACAAACTGAAATGGGATATCAGTTCTTGCATTCCAAATACAATCTGTAGTGCCACGCAAAAAAAGAAAAAAAAAACACCGTAGTGGATTCTATGACTC
This sequence comes from Zoysia matrella, assembly GCA_001602295.1. NCBI lineage: Eukaryota > Viridiplantae > Streptophyta > Magnoliopsida > Poales > Poaceae > Zoysia > Zoysia matrella. Next base: position 153,548 of record BCLG01000122.1, read on the forward strand.
TTCTCATCTACTGGAGTAGTAGGAAGCATGCAAAGTCTTCTGTAAACACTTTGGATTTTGACCCACTTCTACAAAAACGCACCGTAAAGGGGATGACTGAAGAAAAACGGAAATGACAGGAGAAACAGTAACAATAAATAAAAACAGGGTCGGAAGGGGGAAAAAGAGCAAGATGAACAAGTGGAGGATTCAAAAAAGAAGTGTCTGAGCCCAGGTTCGAACTGGGGACCTTTAGTGTGTGAGACTAACGTGATAACCAACTACACCACCCAGACGACTTGCTTCGGAACTGTTTAAAATTTTACATATACATAGTTACTAATTTCTATTGTGACACTAACGTGATAGTAGTTGCCAGTAAGAGAGATGAACAGGGAAGATAGTATGTGCAAGAGGATAATGAAGGCTACATCAATCTATTGTGTTCCTTTGGCATTACAGAAAGTTTTGTGGGTTCAGGTACATATAATTGTGATTTGCACGATAATTTAATTGTCCCAGAATGGGCATACTCTCAAGGATTGAAAACAGAGAGCGCAACTACACCTGAACTTTTAGTTTGGCCCAGTATGACATACTAGGAATTAATTGGCCCAGTATGACATACATGCCTATCCCAAACTTTTAGTTTGGCCCGTTATTATTAGTTACATACTCACTCATTTTTAAAATATTATCATTGGTAAAACAAATCTAGGTAATTTTTTTAACTAGAATTCCTATCCTAACGATAACAATGTAAAAACATAGGTTCTCCTAATATTGTGCCTGTCGTAAAGACTATTGAATTGAAATGAGTATTCAGATGCAGTCTCTCCAGACCAGCATACAACTCGGTTGTTGCTTTCCTTGTTTCGAAAGTCCGCTTACAATTGTTCGGTACTAGTACCTTGGAATGTTTCCAGCATATCTATTTCCCAACATCGAGGCATTACATGAATTTACATGACAGATTATAGCTCTCCATAGCAAACATTTGGGACTGATTCTTTGCTCAGGAATTTGGACTGCATCAGAACAACCTGTCTTGTTTTTTTGCCCAGCTAGCTAGAGGTTCAGAAACTTTCACTGCCGCAAGGAATGGAATCTATATAAAGAAAGAAAAAACATACAGTACGCATCATGAGTTCATACGACTAACTCGTCAATTTGCAATGACCAGCATAGCTTTATGTGTTCACGTTTGGAGCAGTGGGCCATGTCAGAAGGCTACCAAAAGGAAACTGCACTAGCACACCACTCTGTTTTGTGTCTCATCAGACAAGCACCAACAAGCATTTCCAAACTGTTGGTTTTCTTCCCACTTGGTAGTAGTTTACCCTACACCTCAATTCTCACATCACACTGTTTTCCTTCTGTTGCTTTCTCTGTCGTTCTGTTTTTGTTGCGTTTGCCCGTCATGGGTGGCAACCGCAGGATTCCGCCGGCACTCGCGTTCCATTGGCTACCGAGGAGACCAAAACGGCAGCGCCATGAGCCCCACCTGTTGTAATACTAGTGTAGAGGCTCTCTTTGTCAAGAGGAGGAGATTCGTGGAGCCCAACCAGCATGCTGCTCCATCGACGGTTCCAATCATGGGGGGTTCCGTGAGTGTCACTGTCACATCAGTGGGGTTCAAGCAGATCCTGCAATCGGATTCCTAATGTTCAGTAGAATTCAGTGTGCGGCTCTCACTCTTCCCTGAAAAGCGAGTTCAAACGTGCAAAACAACAAACATAAATCAGAAGCAGGTAAAGTGCCAAACAGTGAGCACAGATATACATCAGCCCGTCGATTTAGGCAACGAGAACTGAGGAGGGTTGCTAAGCTGGGGAAACTAGCAGAGTTAGTAAGGAAGTGTGTTCTGTCCATCAGATGACTCCAGGCCTGACTGACTGAGTGTTGTGTTTCCATGGTACTAGAGTCACGGGCAGAATTCAATGATTTATGAGCTACAGAGGAGATGGGAAGTGTGCAAATATGCCAAATACATACTCCTCTGTTCTATAATTACTGTCGTTCGGACAGGATGGCCTAGTTCATTTTTAGCTCAAACTTCATGTCTCAAACGACAAGAAAACAAGAACGGAGGGAGCAATACTCTGTTCGCGAAATGTTGTCACTCCTCGCCAGCGAACAAACTAAAAGACAACTACCAGTCTACCATGCACGGTCGGAAACGACATCATTTTGTGCAGCTTCAGTTCCTCCTGGTTGAATCTCAAAAAAACGTCTCCTTTTTGTACTGCAGCAGTCATGAAGCAAGGATAATGCGATGAGCGCAGTGGCATCTGGCCATAGCAGAACAACTAAAAGAAGAGAGGGGGCAAACAAGAGCAGACTACAAAAGAAGCGAAGGGGCCAATCAGTGTAGAAATCCTCTCACTGTCACAGCTGTTCTTTGAACATTTTTCTTTGTTTAGAGAAATCACTTGCCATCAGCACGCCGCGATGGTTGATACTAATCATTTGTTAGTACTTGAGCTTTGCGGCCTGATTATGATGGGATATCATGACAACAAGATGCTGAAGCTAATGCGCCATATAACAGGCCCGAATAGTCCAAAAGGGATCGGTGTTCTAGAACTCATGGAAATTTGCTTCATTAAGCACTGTATCAACTCCAAAAGATGTTTCAAAGTATCTTATAAGGCAGATTTGAAAGTATCTTATAAAGCACAAAGTGGAAAGGTTTGGAAAATTCACCTTTCACGGTCAGAAATAGGCACAAAAGATGAAAGTTGCTCCCCGCAATGGCACTAGTAAACCATAAACATCAAATCTTCGTCACAGACATCATGACAGCAACTGGCACTTTTCATTTCAGAGCAAAAGTCTACTACAGTTAGAAGCTCACAAAATCACCGGGCTACAAATGTTTCTGAACTACCAGCTGCTATCAGCTGTGCACTTCTCAGGATCAGAAATAATACCGATTGGTTTTGAGTACATTGTCGCAGAACACACTACTATTTATTTATTGTTAATTATTTTTCAGATCAGTTTGCCCCAGCTCGGATGGCAGGGAATGCCACCTTTCGCTGGCTCGCACCCCTGACCTCTTGCAGCATTTTCACCACAATCCTCATCGGTGGGCGATGGTTTGGATGGTATGAGACACAGTGCCGCCCGATCTTCAGAACCTTGCACATCTCATCCTTAAACTGCTCAGAGAGGGTGCGATCCAACACGGACTCTGGTCCATTCTGCTCAATAGTAGTAGAAACCCATGTCACAAGGTCCATCTCATTGATCTCCTGTGCCATCGGCTTCTTGCCGGTTACAAGCTCCAAAAGCACAACGCCGAAGCTGTATATGTCACTCTTCTCATTTACACGGAGAGTGTAAGCATATTCTGCAATGCACAACAGATCAATTAGCACCAATAATCAATATGCAAAGCATGTAAAATCCAGCCAGTTCTAAATTACGTACTAACAATAAGAATTTGCATATTGTATAGAGAACAAGATGTGAAAGAATCTTTTGACGAGTGTAAAGTAATAAACAAGTGAAGCAACTCACCTGGAGCAATGTATCCATAAGAACCAGCAATGGCCGACATGGTGGCAGGCGTATTTCCAATTGTCCTTGCAACACCAAAATCAGCAACCTTAGCACCAAATTCCGCATCGAGCAAAATGTTGTTTGACTTGACATCTCGATGGATAATTGGGGGCACACAGTCATGATGCAAGTAGTTGAGTCCTTCAGCAGCATCGCAGGCAATCTTATACCTCATCGTCCAGGACAAGATGCTGCTTTTGGCACTGTGAAGGAAGTCCCCCAGGCTGCCATTCGGCATGTACTCATAGACAAGCAACCTACAGACGCTGTTTGTGATGCAGCAAGCAAGCTTCACAATGTTCTTGTGCCGTACTTTACTTAATGTCTCAACTTCTGCCTCAAAGCAGTCATTCCTACTACTTTCGTCACTGCTCGCCCAGAGCTTCTTGACAGCCATGGTCTCGCCATGAGGCCCAACAACAACCTTGTACACCTTGCCTGCTGCACCCTGACCAATCACATTGTTCTCATGGAGGCTATTCACTATGTCCCTCTCACTGAAATCCACCCTGTGAAAGGATGTGAGAGACCAGCTGGACTTTTCAGCACCCAATTCGGCAACAACACCCTTGTGTGTTCTGCACTTGTAACCAAACCACGCAACACTGAGGAGTAGGATGACCATTGAAGCAGTGAGAATGGCAACAACCAAGTTGACAAGGGTATGCCGGTTGACACCAGAATTGTGATTGCTCTGACAGAACCCATAGCACATGTCAGGGTTACCCAAAAAGCTATCTTTGAACCTTAAGTCATAGAAGTAAAGAGGTATAGGTCCCCAGAGCTTGTTAAAGGATACATTGAAATGACTCAGCTTAAGATTTTCCAGTTGCAAAGGCAGTGTGCCGGAAAGCTCATTGTTTGACAAATCAAGTGAATTTATTACCCCAGAACTTATAAGCTCTGGAGGGATGCTCCCACTTAGGTGATTATTTGAAAGGTCCAGCAGTACCAGTTTCTTCAACTTACCAAATCCAGGCGGGATCCCACCGGAGAAGGAGTTGTTCCTCAGATCAAGCTTGTAAAGTTGAGGAGCCTCAGCGAGCGAGGGGGGCACCGGCCCGGAGAAGCCACTGTTGGAAGCCACGAACTCTAGCAGATTGGGTAATGCCCCCAACTCTGCTGGCAGAACACCAGAGAACCGGTTGTCCTGTATGAGTAACATGGATAAGTTCTTGGCACCGGCGATGGCAGGATCAATAGTACCTGATAGCTCATTGTCACGAAGCTCAAGCAGAATGACACTCGGCAGTCCCCATAATTCCGGCGGCACAGGGCCGGAAAGCCTGTTGTTCTGCAGGCGCACCCTCGTCAGCGTCCTGCATTGCCCCAACTCCACTGGAATGGCTCCCTCAAACTCGTTATCCAACAGCATGAGCTGTGTCAGCTTCCCCGAAGCACACAGCGTCGCCGGAATGGGACCTGACAGCCGGTTGTCCGACGTGTCCAGGAACAACAGCGGGCAATTCTTCCCAAACTCCGGTGGCAACGGCCCTTCAAGCTGGTTACCGAAAATTCTAATGTCAGACAAACTTGGCGCCGTCCCCAGTGTCGCCGGCAAGCGCCCCGTCAGATTGTTCTGGTATATGTGCACGCTCATGAGGCTCGGCGCCCTGAACATGTCCTCCGGTATCTCCCCGGAGAGCCGGTTCATGGACATGTCCAGCATACGGAGCTTCTTGCAGGCACCCAACCCGATCGGAATTTTTCCGGAGAGCTGGTTGGAGTAGAACTCAATCTGCTCCAAAGAATTTAGATTCCCAATGCCTCTTGGTATCTCGCCGGTGAGATTGTTCGAAGAAAGGTCCAGATTGACGAGATTTCTCAGCCTCCCAATGGAAGAAGGGATATTACCGATCAGGGAGCAGTTGGCGATGAACAGCACCCGGAGGTCAGTGAGGTCGCCAAGCTTCTCCGGCAATGACGACGGCGAGAACGGGTTGTAGGCGACATGGAGCTCCTGCAGCGTGGTGAGGTTGGCCACGAACGCCGGGAACTCGCCCGAGACGAGGTTCTGGAGCAGGTTGAGCACGACGAGCGACCGGAACCCCGCTCCCCACTCCGGCGGGACCTCGCCGGAGAAGTTGTTTCCGGCGAGGATGATGTGCGTGAGCGCCGGGAGATCGGCGAGGCAGGCCGGCAGCGGACCCACAAGGCTGTTCAAGGTGAGGTCGAGGCGCTCCAGGGACCGCAAGGAGCAGAGCGCGGCCGGGAACTGCCCGCCGAGGGAGAGCCTCGAGAGGTTGAGCCCAACGACGGCGCCGGTGGAGTTCGCGGAGCAGGACACGTGCTGCCAGCGGCACGGGAAGCCGTCGCCGGAGCCGGGTTGCCAGCCGGCGAGCGCGCTGGTGGGGTCCAAGAGCGCTGACTTGGCGGCAAGGAGAAGCTCGCCGTCGGAGGAGCCCGCCGCAATGGCGTGGAGCTGGAGAAGGATCAGCGCAAAGAGCAGGCTGAGAGTGGCCATGGCGCGGTGGTGTGCAGGCTGGTGGAGAGAGTGGAGAGTGTGGGGAGGGGTTTTAACGAGGAGTTGCCTTGCGGTGCCAGGATTGGAAAGGCTCCACGGTTTTGTCTCTTGAGGAGAAGAGCACGTCAAAACACAGCGGGGGAAGTGGATTTTGCGTGGGTCGCCGAAGGAGCTGCACCCAGGTGTTCTTATCAGTACATTAGACGGGTGTGTTACATACACTCTATAGGAGTGCCTCACGCGCCTTAAGTGTTAGATGCACATCCTATGAGAAAATAGAAGTGTACTTACTAATTGCTAAGATACAATCTTGGAGTGTAACGTCACAAATAATTGTTACTACTTGATTGATAGACATCCAAATTCTCAGCGTCAGCATTTTCAAATACCTAAGGAAAAATGTCCGCGTAGAATAATAAAGATAACGGCAAAGGAGACTTAGGTACCTTTTGGAACAAATGAATTTTTCCTGTGAAGTTGAACTGATTCATGTGAAATCCTGTGAGATTTCTGCGAAAATCCTGCATTTCAAAGATAGCCTTAGCACAATTGAATGTATGTTGGTAGTAGGATGGCAGCTTTTGATTCCACAATTAATCATTGCTCAATCTTTTAAGAAAAAATCATATCCTCGAAGATAAGTGAGATAACCGATTTCCAAGACATGTTGAGTAGGGCAGTAATTGATTTTTTTTTTGTTCACAGCTATAAATGCTAATTGAAACTAGACAGTTGCTCCTACTGCTTGATTGATAGCCTTCCAAGCTCTCGAGGTAAGCAGTTTCAAATACCGCAAGAAAAAACATCCGCGTGGATAATAAACATAGCGACAAAGGAGATTTAGAAGCATGCGACAAATTGTATGGACATTGGTAGTAAGATGGCAGCTTTGGATTCCGCAATCAATCATTGCTCAAAATTAAAAAAACATATCCTTCAGGATAAGCAGGAAAAACTGACGTCCCTGACCTATCGAGTAAGGCAGTAACTGGAAAAAATTGTTTACAACTATAGATGCTACTATACTTGAAACGCTACTTTGACAATAATATAATCGACGCTTTTTTATGAATTGTGAAAGCGTAAAATATTTTTTCCTGCAATAAGAATTCACCCCTTTACCTTCTAAAGGATTGATGATGGTAAAAGATACATGAACATAGATTATTGCTCCTAGAGGATTTAAATTGTTTGTTCCATCGATGCCTCCGATTCAACTGGTTAGCAAGCACATATGTAATCATACAATTTTGGCAAAGAGCATAGCAAGTCTAGGAGGATATAATCTCAATGTTGTCAATTTTTTCTTGATTTTGCATGGAGTAAAATTCTTTAAATTCATTCATGGCACTGAATCACCGTGAATTTGAGTAAATTTTGTTTTTGAGGTAAGTGAATTAGAATAAGCAGTGCAGAAGAACAATAATTGTCATTTTGGGTGCTCGAGCCTGGGTGGACGGAGCAGCACCAGGGACCAACCGGTTGCCCCGCTAGCGAAAGCGATCAGTTTCGCGTGTCAAAAGAAAAAAAAAAAGGAAAGCCATCAGTTTTGAGAGAACGCGGGAAGCGTGGTGCGTAGGGAAGGCCTTCACTCATCCTCCTCCCGCGACCCGCGGGCCCTGTGCCTCGGAGGAACGCTCCCCGCCCCTCCTGGTGCAGTTACCATTCCCGTGCACCGCGCCGTGGACTCCCTACCGTTCCACGTCACGAGCTCACCAGCACCGGGTCAAGGGTTCCTCGCGAACCGGCTGCAACGGCTGCAGCATCCTATGGCTATGGTCGGCATCCAGGCTGCAGCGGCCGCAGTCAGTGGCGAGGCGTGGCGGCAGTGCGCGGAACACGAGGCTGCCGCGTGGTCCCAATGAAGCCATCGCTCGCACCAGGTTAAAACCGAAGGTCGGGAGACTCGGGACTGGAGCTTTATGGCTCCAAGCCTTGGCGTCCGCTTCCCGTGGCGCCGTTCCAAGCCAACCAACGACGGAAAAGGGAAGAGGACGTTTCGGTTGGTGAGAGACGTACGAACGAAGAAAGGATGTTGTCGTTGTCCTGCTCGCCGCCGGCGACGCTCACGCTGCTCTCGCATTGCCTGCGTCTGGCCGGTGCGCAACTGAAGAACGGACGCAGGACGTCGTCGTAACGCGCCGGCGCCGTGCTGGAACGGCGCTGGAAAGTGACTGGCGGAGGTGAGCGCGCGCGTGACGGCGGCGTGTCCGGTGCAGCGCGAGCTTGTCGATGCGTGGCTCACGCCAGCCGTCGGGCGCTGGCTGGGTTTGCTGCGTTTCATGCACGCGATGTATGGGAACAGCGGCCCGTTTCTTTCCGGGTCAGCTTGAAAACTTTTGGAGCGGGGTTTCTTGCCGAGACCCAGCCCTGCTTTCTGGCGCGGCGTGCGATCGACGTGGATGACTGAACAGTGGGCATAAGAGCAGCCAACAAGTGTGTGTGTGCCAAACTGCCAAGAGCTAAAATCGTAGTACGACTATCGATCACAAATCATGGGATCAACTAGTAAACACTATGTGTCCCACCAAGACAACGATTTTGTGATCTTGGGCCTATCCAACACTAGGGTGTCCAACACCCTTCCAGTTGCAACTTGAAACACCCTTAATTCACGTAAAAATAAACTGACCAGCGAAGCAGATCATGGAGATCCAAATGGAATTCAAAACTAAGGTTTCATCTTTGATTAAAGAAGTTTCAACTTGTTACCATAAAAAGTTATGAACTAAAACAAAGAGCTAGAGTTAGATTTTCTCAGTACCGGTGCTGACTCTGGGCGGTGTCGCGGCAGATGGCTGTCGCTGGAGCTAGCGATGACGGAGCGCCCCTCATCTTCTACAAACGCGGTGGGTATGGGAAGCCACCTCCGCCCTTTGGCGATGCACATGATGGAAGGAGCCCTTCCTCCGCTTGAGATCGAGAATATGGAGGAAGGCGATGGAAGCGATAAATGGGGAATTAGAGTCACTCACCGCACACTTCTTTTTTCAGGATTCCTTTTTATAGAGAGAAAGAGAACGAGACACTAACGTCAAATTGAGCGTGACGTAGTGTTCTCTCCTCATGTATTTCCCCGTGTCATTGAGACGCGGGGCTAAACCCATGCGCCACCAACCGCACTGACCATGACAATACTTTAGAGAATCCAGTTCTGACATACTCCCGTTGTTCATAAACGTTGTTCATAAATGTTGTTGCTGCTGATTTCTAACATCATCTTTGATCATTTATCTTATTAAAAAATGATAAAATTCATATATATTGTTATAATTTAGTTTATCATCAAAATGTTTGAAACACGGCTTATAATTTTACACATTTGAACTAATTTTTTAAATAAAATTAATGGTCAAAATGATACTAAAAGTCAACGGTGATATCAATTTATGAAACGAAATGAGTAGTAAGCTAGAGCTTGTGCATGGAAGCAGTGCTTCAATAAATCATGATATTGGTGGATAAAAATAAAAAGTAAAAAAGGTATGAATACTGAACAAAATAATGGCTTGAATTATTGGGAGGCTTAATAATACTCTTATTTATTTACGAATGTTACTAGAGGTTTGATAAGGAACTATGCAGCTATATCTGGGCATATGGGCCGTGCCATTCAGGCTGGCAAGAGGCATGCTAAATTTGGCCCGGCCCGGGCACAACACGGCCCGGCAAAATAGGGGCCTGTGCCGGCACGGTGCGGTGGGGTGGGCTGTGCTTGGGCCGACCCCTAGGCACGCAGTAAGGCCCACAGCACGGCCTGAAAGGAGGGAGGCCCGATTACTGGCCCGGTAACGGTAACAGCCTAACAGGTCGTCCTGTGCCCGATAGGCCGGTGTGACATCTCAAATTTTAAGACTAATTTAAAAATGTGAATTTCCAAAATTTTCTAACAGTCACCCTAACATTTTTCTTTCTCCTTCTCATCTTCTCTTTTTCTTTCTTATTTCAAAAGGGAAAATCCTCACTAAATTAAAACATAACTAATCTGGAAATTTCAAAATATTAAAATTTGAAAGTGCGACAAGTGTTTGACTCTCTTTTTGTTTTTGTTTCCTTTGCTGTTTGTTTTCTTGCTTTGCATTTGAATCTTATATCCAACCGATTCTTCAGAAATCCAAAATCTTTTATACTCATTTGAGTTCAATTCAAATCAAATTCCAAAATCCAAATTTTGGTCACGGGCCGCCCTTCCTTTCTCCTCCTCCTTTCCCTCGCCGGCCCAATCCCTTCTCCTCTCCCGCGTGGGCTGCTGCCCCTTTCTCTCGCACTTGGCCCAAGCCAGCCCCACACTGCGCGCCCTCCTCTCTCCTCCCTCCACTCCACACGCGCCGCCTGGCACGGACGCCGGTGCGTACGGCACCACGCACCTGGCCACGCGCTGTCCATACGCCCCTCGCCGCTGCCTCGTGCCTCTCCACGAGCCCGCTCCAACCTCACATCGAAATCGAGCCTCGGTCTCGCCTCATTCCCCTTCGGTCTGCTTCTAGCACCGGTCACCGTCGCGTCGCCCACCT